>JAVIWB010003515.1:0-48290 GCA_031893035.1 Dermolepida albohirtum | reverse complement strand
TCCTTTCCAATTGTTCACGATGTTTGCTGGATGGGACAAGTATTATCGTCCGTAAAAATAAGAAGAGGAAGAATAAGATTAAGAAGAAAAAGAATAAGAGAGATTGGAAAAAATGGATTCGATAGACTTGATAAAACAGATAAAGAAAATATTTCCACACCAAAGGTGGAAGAAGGTTACCCAGAGTCTTTCAAAAGAAGGGACTCGATAATGAGAATCTGACTAAGGAACGTCTTTTCCTCTTGGACAGAAACAATAGAAACGTCTTCGGAATTACGACAAAATTTAATAGTGGGCATTACAGAGGTTGTTACTGAAGAAGTCTGGAATATTATTAAAGATTTGGCCAAAAATGTAATGGAATTTAATAGTAAGCTTTACAGAAGTTGTTACTGAAGAAGTCTGGAATATTATTAAAGATTTCGCCAAAAATATGAGAAGAAATGAAGAAAAAGTCAGAGTAAACGTATAAATAACCAAAAGATCGATAGGCTCCCCAAATCCCCGAACTTTAAATCCAAGAAATTTACGAGGGAGGGGAGAAGTAGGGACTGGATAACCAAGTGGCTAAGATAGCTCATCACTCGCGAAGTAATATTCTATGAGATGATCCCAGAATAGTACAAAAAGAGGTTTTGATAATAATAATGACAACAATAATATTAAAAGAAAGAGCAGTTAAGGGTGTAAAGAACAAATAATTGATACATAAATACATGAAACCAGAAAAGAAACATCAGATAAATTTAATTACTTATTACATAGATTATAAGGAATCATTTGATTCCATATTCCACAGTTATAGTAGAAAATACTAGAAATTTATAAAATATAGATACACACATGCAATGTTTTTTATAAAGAGCCATGCAATCCTGGAACACCTCAATTTATCCAACAATACGAAACCTCATAATAATCGATGGAATCAAAATTAATAGAGGAATATTCCAGAGATGTTCTCTTAGTGCCCTATGGTTTTATTTATGACTTAATCCACCATCAAATAGTTTAAATAACATAATATGCGGATTGAAGAATTAAGCATCAAAACACTCCATTATACACAATGAAGCATCTACTCTGCATGGACAATATAAAACCATTTCCTCAAATAAAACACAAATGCAAGGACTTTTAAGAATAACAGAAGAGTTTACCAAAGACACTGATATGAAATTTGGAACAAATGCAAAATGTTATACACCGAAAAAGGAAAATTTAAGACTGCTGAAAGTGAAGAAACACTTAGCAAAGAAATTCTTACAAATATGCTGACAGCAGAAACTTGTAAATACGTATTTAAAGCAATTAATACATACGCGATACCAGTTCTCACAAGACAAGATAAGAATAGTTTAATTTGACTGAAAATCTCGTAAAATAACATTTGTTCAATATCTTTAGCAAAGATGGGTAATATACTTGTTGGGTTGGGCCAATGTTAAACCTGTCTTCCTTCTTGGACAGGCATTTTACTCAATTTACAGATGGAATTATTTTTAATGAAAAAAAGGGCAAAAGCCCCACTCCACATCAGTGTTTGTCCTCCGTATTCGATTTCGATAACTAAGTTGTGATCATCAGCAGATTATTAATTACAATGTCGCGCCTGTATTAGCGGTAATGCTTGCACAGAAAAAACTCCGCACACTCATCTCGTCAAAAACAAAATACACACTGACTGACCACAAAACATGTCAAAATATCTTGTGAATAATAATATAACCGTAGTTTACGACAATATTTACCTTCAAGATGTATTTTTGATTAAATTAAACAGAACGGTTAAAGGATTCGCTTATGTTGTTGCACAGTTAGGCAATTGAGAACTGAGTATTCGATCGTCATTAGTAGTTATATCAGATTTAAGTTTAGTCATAATAAAGACCATATCATCAACTGTAATATGCCCAACATAAAGAACAAAGATAATTACTTAACACAACTGTGGACACAGTATCACTTTTATGAAAATATTTGGAAAAATTTTCAGCAAATTTCTTCACCGTTATGTGTTGTGTAACTTCGTCCTTTTTGAAAATCATACGCTATTTAATTATGGATGCTGAACACGTACTGCTGATAAGCTTCCAGAATATCAAAGTAATACTGTTGGTTTAAAAATATACTCAAAGCACGAAAATTATTTCGAAATGTTGTAAAATAAATTCATTTGTTAATTGGCAAAAACGAAAAACAAGTATAATTGTAGCAGGCAATCGAATATACGTCAGACGTATCCATTTTTTTCCCTTAATTAACATTGAATTTGAATATAAAACAATAGGGCCTACGTCACATTTCCCCCATTCCCATCTCGCCTCCGGAACCGAATTATCAAATTGAGACCGAATAACCGGCACTAATTCCTTTCTTTAATGAGACATAACCGTTAAGACCGGAGGAATGAACGATGGTTATTCGACTCCGGGCTCCGGTCGCACCGGCACGCCAATTCGAAATATTAGTTCGATTCTGAACCACGCTGCTGTCGTTACAATTAACTTTAATTAACAATGAGAATGGAGCCGTCGACTCCAAACAACTGAATTCCGCCACTTCCTTCATTCTGTCTTCTTTCGACTCTTTATTCTTCATTTGACTGGCGTCTCTGTAATTGCGTTAGTGGTCTTTCCGTTCAGCATTAACGGTGGTGGTGAAGTTGGTGGAATTTTAAAGAGAAAATTGCCCCTGCGTCGAAGATATTTGTAATATTTTTCAGTATTTATAGTTTACTGTAGTGTTGATATTTTTTCATTGAAAAATGCTGGAGTAATAATATTCTGACATAATTAAGGTAATATTCGCAATGTATATACGATGAGGTTATGGGCAAAAATAGATTTTAATTGAGACTACGAACTTAATACAAAAGAAATGAACTTCATGCATATATAGTGAATGAAATAAAATTATATATTTTTAGAAAAACAAACTCTTATTTATATACCAGGAATTTTATTTTTCGTACTTTACCAATATTTGTAAAAAAATCTTTATTTCTTTTCTTCATACAAAACTAAAGTTACAAAATATGATAATTACGAATGTAATTACACATAAACATAATAATAATCCGTAAACGTTCTTCTGCTTGCATTTATAACTTTTCTTATCTGTTTACTTCTTAATAAAATCAACTGAATAGTTGACGTTACAGGTTGCACGTTTATCGATCTATATAGATATATACCGTGAATATATTTTATAATGCAACATGCACATACATACACTAGTTGCTAGAGTAACGTAATAATGAAATGACAGCAATGTATTTTAGCGTGTATTTTATTTTGCAACATAGGATGCGAAATACAGTAGTTGAACAAAATTTAAAAACTAATTTAACAAATTTTCAAAAATGTCACCATTGACGGCCAGACAATATCCTAAGCGATTGTAGAATTCATTTATTGTATTTTGTATCTGCTCTGGAGTTATTTCTCTTGCAGCAACTCGTATTCTATTTTTTAATTGGTCAATATTGTTTAGAGGTTCTCCATGAAAAACTTTATTTCTGATACATGACCAAAGAAATCGTTTGGAGACAGGTCTGGTGACCTTGCGAACCATTCTACTGCTCCTCCACGGCCTATCCAACGGTTTGGAAATCTTTGGTTGAAAAATGTTCTAACCATATGAGAATTATGTGCTGGCGCGCCATCATGCTGGTACCAAATCTCACCATCAATATTTAAAGCGTGGAGGGCTGGCATAACTCTGTACTCAAGCAATTCTAAATATTTTTCTCCTGTAAGAGTACCCTCAATAAATAACGGACCTACAATATGGTGTCCAATCAACCCAGTCCAAACATTGACTTTCTGTGGCCGCTGAGTCCTTGTGATATGATATCTATGCAAATTTTGTCTACTCCAGTAGCGGCAGTTCTGTGAATTTACTTCACCATTTACATAAAATGTTGCTTCATCTGTAAAGCAAATTCTGCGTAGTAAAGTATCATCATTATGAAGCTTATCCAACAGGATTTCACAAAAGTTACTTCTTCTTTCTGCATCATTCGCAATTAGTTCCTGATGGTTTTGAAAATGATACGACTTAAAATGTTCTCGTTTTAGTAGTTTATGCACGGAAGATTTGCTTACATTTGTAGTTTGTGCTAAAGCTCTTGTGGAGAGCATATTATTATTTTCGATTGTTTGTAGAATTTCATCTCTTTTGGCGTCAGTAATAACATATCTTGGCCTATTCTTTTTTTTATGATTAGGAACGATGCATCCATTATTTTTATACTTCTGTACTAATCTACTTATTGTAGTTGGACTCGGTCTTGGACGGTCAGGATATGTAATTTGAAACAAATCTGCTACTCTCCTCAAACTCATATTCGAGGTATACCAGTTCACTAATAACAGTTTTTCTTCTACACTATACATACCTCAAAAATAGAGTAACTTATTTTGAAATCCTATGTTGCAAAATAAAATACACGCTAAAATACATTGCTGTCATTTCATTATTACGTTACTCTAGCAACTAGTGTATGTATGTCTGTGCATGTTGCATTATAAAATATATTCACGGTATTACAGTGTATTCTACGACATAACTCCAGGTGTCTGTAACAGATGTCGCTAGGGTTAAGTATGCAGTGTTACGATTTGATACATATGTCATTTTTTTCTACTGACATCAAGTTTTAAAGCCATACATGTTATATTTTGTGAAAGTAACACCGTCATAGATTTATATCTCTTTGAAAATGTCGAGTTTCGTGCCTGAAAAAGTGCATTTGCGACACGCATTACTTTTCTTATATAATCAAAAGAAAATATGTAAGGCGTGGTTTCGACAATTCAAAAGTTGTGATTTCGATTTACAAGACAAAGAACGTTCTGGTAGACTGAAAAAGTTTGTAAATGCGAAGCGGCAGGAGTTATTGGATGAAGACGCAATTCAAAGTTAAAAACAATTGCCAGAAGCGTTAAATGTGTCCCAAGGAACGATTAGCGACCGATTACGAGCAATGGCAAAAATCCAAAAGATGGGAAAATGGGTGCCGCGTTAATTGAATGACAGGCAAATAGAAAATCGAAAAATCGTCTGTGAAATGCCGCTTCAAAGGTATGATCGGAAGTCATTTCTGCATTGAATAGTGACGGGTGATGAAAAATGAATTTGTTTCGAAAATTCTAAGCGTAAAAAATTATGGCTACACCCGGCCTATCGACTCCAAGGCCAAATCGTTTTGTTTGAAAGACGATGCTCTGTGTTTGGTGGGGCCAGAGTGGGACGGTGTTTTACAAATTGTTGAAAGCTGATGAAATAGTTAATACTGATCGCTATCGATAACAAATTATCAATTCGCACCATGCATTGATAGATAAATGTCTAGAATGGGCCCGAAGACAAAGTGATTTTACAGCACGATAACGCGCCGTCTCATACAGCAAAATCGGCCAAAGAAGCGTTGAAAGCACTTGGATGTGACATAATATCGCACCCGCCGTACGCTCCAGACTTTTCCCCGTCCAACTATCACCTTTTCGCATCAATGGGACACTTGCTTGCAGATCAGCACTCACCAATTTTGAGGAAGTTAGAAAATGGCTCGATGAATGGTTTTACTCAAAGGACAAATAGTTTTTTTGGGATGGCATCCATAAATTGTCTGAAAGATAAGTAAGATATATAGAATCAAATGGCCGATACTTTGAATAATTAAATTTTTCAATTTTCTTGAAAATTATGTAGTTTTTTTTACGAAAAAACCGATAATGACTTTTCGGTATACCTGGTATATGGGTACAGTTGCTACCACAAAAAGATTTACGATCTAAATCACAAGTTTTAGTCTACGTTTTTAGATCGAGCTGAAAAAACTCACTGAAAAAAGAGAACAATGACGTAAGTAATGTATAATACGAGTTTGTTTACATTTTCGATCTTGTATCAACATACTTCAACACTATTACATTTTCACTCTCGCATTTTATTCAAACTACAGAAAAAAATATATCGTTTGTTTATTTGATAAGTTTTTATTGGTTCATTTAAATTGATATAGATCCTATAAATAAGACCGGCATTTAAAATCGAAAAAATGCCAGTTCAATCAATTGCCAAGTAAACACGTATTGAACAACTAAAATAAAAAGAATTTAAACACGTAAAAAGTAAACAGCGAGGGAAAAACAAAGACAAACATACAATGTTTTTAAAAGTGATAACAAGAATGATATTATTTATTGTTTTTTAACTCGCACTGTTAATTTAGTGAAAACCTCGGGTATTAATATTTTTAAAACATTAGCTTATATTCATGATTTATAATAACACAAACAAATGATTTATCGGATACAAATGTAAACATGGAAGCCATTTTGGTGGTTTATATTTTATAAAACTGGACGAATTAAAGCTTTAAAACACATTGGACGCGGTAATATATTAGTTGCGAATCATATGATTCAATTTTTTAATTAACTTAAGGAACTAATAAAAATATCGGACATTTTGTATTCAGACAGGGTTTATCTAAACTTGTTACGTAAATTGAATTCATTGCAGCCATAAATGGCGATAAGAGAAAAGTACGACTACAACACACACAACGGCGTTTTCTTTCTGTTTATTATGTTAATCAGATTAGCAGCGGTAACGTAAGCTAAACATTTTTCATAAACACGAAGCTCGATTGTTTCATAAAAACGAATGTTGATGTCTAACGACATACCTCCTGCTGGAGTAAAGGGAACTCGAATGAATAAATGTATGTTTACGTACGAGGATGATTTGATAACTATGAGGCATAACGATGAAAACGCAAGTTTCTGAGGCAAAAAAAACATTTCATTTTTCAATATTTATTCCACTTATTCCAACGATACTCCAAATTAGCAATGCTTTCATTTCAGATCGATGAATCCAAATCCTCGAAATAGCTCCTTATAGAAGCAATTACATCGGAATTGGACGAAAATTCCTCCCCTCCCAACCATATTTTCAATTTTGGAAATAGAGAACCAAATCTGAAGAATAAGGTGAAGATGACTAAAGCATCAACCAATTCAAATCCCAATGTATGAATTTTAGGCACTTATTAGGACGTGCGTTATTCCGATGAAAAACTACTTTCTTCTTTCCTAAACGAGGTTTGTATAATACTCGTTATTTTTTATTGTTTTCATCTTATTTAAGTAGTTGAAGATAATTCTATGAACATTTCTAAATACAGTTGCTACAACTTGTTATGCTGACGAAATCGCTTCTGCCTCCTTCGGTGGCGGAAAACCTATGTGCCTTTTAATTTTAAAAGTGTAATAATGGAATTAAGTTCTATAAAAGCTAATGAAATGGCG
The DNA here is from genome assembly GCA_031893035.1 of Dermolepida albohirtum. NCBI lineage: Eukaryota > Metazoa > Arthropoda > Insecta > Coleoptera > Scarabaeidae > Dermolepida > Dermolepida albohirtum. Next base: position 40,965 of record JAVIWB010003515.1, on the reverse strand, counting down.
CAAGAAATCCTTCAAATCGAGGTGAAAATGCCAAAAGATCGGGTGTGTCACTCCATTGTGAGCAGCCACGCCGAGTAGTTCTTCATTTTCAATTCTTCAGTTAAAATTATGTACACACTGTTATTTGAGGTATCCACTATATCTTCTAACCCGCGCACTTTTTCTTGGGGGTAATTCAAGGCAATACAATGGACTTTTTCAATCATATCTTATTGTTCATTCTTTGTGCTCATATGATCAGTTTTTAATTTAGAAACCCAGTTTTTGCTTACTTAATCCTTTAAAACTTAGAAATCCGGTTTTTACTTATTTAATCCTTTAAAACGTTTTACCCTTAGCGGTTATAAGACGTTAATTTTTTGTTGATTTTCTTCTCCATACTTTCTTCCACTTATTCCTATCCTGTGTCAGACTTCTTACGTCTTTCCAATTTACTTCCCTTTTTATACCACTTTTCACACTTCTGCTGTCTATGTCTTTCTCGATTTGTCTCTGCGCTTTGTGCTCCCACTTCATGTTTCATACACTCTTCTTACAATTCTTGTATGCTCCATGCGCATCACATGTCCGAACCATCTTAACTGCCCTTCTTCTACTGCTTTTTGAATGGTGTCACCGTCAAGAACAAAACGTGAAAATGTGTCGTTCAAGTTCTACGCTTTATTACGAAGTAAAAGGAACTCATATATTGTAAATTTGTGACTCGCATTTGTATATCAAAGAGTAAGTTTGAATGATTTAAAGTTACACCTACTCAAAACCACTTCGTGAACACTCTGTATAAGATTTGTCAAAAATAAAAGCACTAGAGTAAAACCTGAGGAGTCTTATATTTATGCTGCTAATATACTTCTCTAATGCCAAGAAAGTTGCAGCAAGTAATAATAATGTTCAAACACTTTCAAAAAGATTCAAATATCTCTAAAATGAGTGGTGAATTTAGGAATTTAACAAAAATCTTCCTAGAACATCTTATAGAAATCAAATATGCAGTGAAAAGTAAATCTTTCCATTTCAAATAAAGGTTGGTAACGACTTTCGGTTTAACCGGAAGTGTAACCACCACGAAAATATTTCATTTGAATATAATATAATAGAACATAAACCGCAAAATTTTCAGAAGGAAAAATAAAGTAGTGTCCCCCAGTACGTTTAACGAGCGATTTAAATCGATCACCTCGTATATATGCATATAGCACAGTGTGTGTGTGTGTGTGTGCGTAATATCGGGGGGATGAGGAAGGAAGGAGCACCAATTGCCCAGCGTGAATGGTCGATGTTCTAATAAATCTATCAAAGTAACCGGGTGTCGACGCCATATCTCACTTTCTTTTTCGTGCCCGCTGTACGATCACTGACGGCGCTGATATCCGACCTGGAGGGCTACAAATCACCGCGGTGCCTTCCTAACGAGAAAACAAACGGATCGCTAATCCGTTCGGGCAACCTGCTCTACACCTACATCATTGCTTATTGAACATCTTAATTTGAATCTGGCTTTTCGGTCGAGAGCAAAAACCATCGGGTAATTTGTTTTGACCTGTTACCGAAGCACGCGGAATCCTCGTTGCCTTCCTCTTCTTTATTTTTTTTCCTTTGCGGAAAATTGGGTTTCGGTAGGTGAGCGAAAGTTAGAAAGATAAGTCGAATATAAGTTTCCGCACGTGAATAATGTTTGGGAGTGTTGTATTATGATAGATCGTGGAAAATAAAATTTGGGGCGTATTATTCTTTTTTGAAAGAAAATTCATTTATTGCCTATAATGTAACACAATTTTTGCCTCGAAAAAACATTTTTAATTTGAACAAAGTAATATCTTTTGTACTCTAAAAAAACGTGAATTTTTTCTTCAATCTTGGCAATATTTCAGTTAAAACATTTGAATGTTTATTTTGCAATTGTCTTTCTCAAGAGATTGAAAAGTATGGAAAAGTGTTGTTAAGAAGCAAACTAAAACGTCTAAATTTCATAAAAGGATAATTACCTGTAGTTTTAGAGAACGTGCATTTGTTACGTATAATCGTAAGGATGGCGGAGTCACCATTAAGAAAGTGGGAACCATTTTAACGTGACTGATAAACAGTCGATACTCAATATATTTAAAATATATGAATTACAGCTCACGAATTGCACCAGAACACAGGCGATTCAGTCAACTGCTGAAATATTATTTATTATGGAAAGACAGCCCGGCACAGCGTCTACAAATTATTCAGGTGTATTAAGAAAGTCAGCGTTCCACGAGAAATGTGTTTCGTGCGATTAGATTAAATTTTGGTCTACGCAATGGACCCTCCGAAAGCACAATTCGAAAAAATCATCGAAAAGTTTGAAAAGCAATTTTTATTATTGGATAATACGCGACCAAATAGACCACCACATAGTAATGGTAGCAGAGCAGCTTGGCTTGTCGTATGCCACAATTTGGCGTATTTTACGTAAAAATTTCGGTTTAAAAGCATACAAAATTCAACTCGTTCAAGAATTGAAAGCGGTCGACCTTTCGAATCGCCACCGTTTCAGTCTTTGGGCTCTTGGAAACTGTTTTCGACCAAAATTTTGTTCAGCGATGAAGCGCATTTCTGGCTTAATGGCTACATCGGTAAGCATAATTGCCGTATTTAAAGTGAAGAGCAACCCGAAGAAGTTCAAGAGCTGCCATTACATCCAGACAAAACTACGGTTCGATGTGGTTCATGGACAAATGGGATCATCGGTCCGTATTTCTTCAAAACTGAAGACGGCCGCAACGTAACTTTGAATAGCGCCCATAACGCCATAATAACGAACTATTTATTGCCTGAAATTGAAGTCCGTAATCTCGACAACATTTGCTTCCAACAAGACAACGCTACTTGCTACATAGCCCGTGATAGCACGGCTTTATGACGAGAAAAATTAGGTGAACATTCAATTACATGTAATGGACCTGTGCAATTGCCGTCTAAGTCATGTGATGATATCACACCATTAGACTTTTTTCCTTCCAAAGTCTACATGGATAAGCCAGTTAAGATTGAGCAATTAAAAGTCAACATTACTCGCGTTACTCGCCAAATACTACTTGAAATGCTCGAACGCATCATAGAAAATTGGAACTTAGGAATGGACCATGAATGGCGTCCTTTATCGCGCCGTTACTGCCAATATTTGAAGGAATAATTTTTAAAAAATAAATGTCAAGAATGGTTCTGTTATATTATAATAAAGAACACTCGATAAAATCAAGTTTTCTTTTTTTATTTCTGAAAAACGCACCTCCAAATGAATCACCTGTTACAAATCGATTCATTATTTCTTTCAATCAGGCTATGTAAGGAAATCTTCTATATCTGATATTAGAAAGTCTTTTTCAGTTTATTCTAAACACTAGTCACCTAAAATAATAAATTCTACTGGTTTAATATTTTTATAGAAACTTATACATAATGAGGTCGATTGTTCGTTATCACAGTACATTTTTCTGTCCACCTTCTAGAACTAATGTAATATTAAAGTCGCCTCTATATGTAATGCGCAGTAATTTTAATAAAATATTTTGTGCAGGAGGCATTCATAATGACTTCATGGGAGCATTACTCAGACTAGCAATTGAGGACAAGTAGGGGGAATTGCTAAGTTTCAATTTTTTCTCTGCATGTTTCTGTACTTTTATATATACAAATTTTTTTTTGTTAGTCAGGTACATATGTACATGTAAAGAATTATTATGTTTAGCTATGACTTTAGCTATGACTTTCGTTCTTCTTGAACATTTGTGCGCATATGTAATTGATTTTGTCCTATTAATGGACAACCCTGTGGGGCAAATCTATATATGTATATATATATATATATACACGAATGTTTGTCTGTGTGTCCTTTATAGAATCGTAAACTATGCATTTGATCATGTTATGATCTTTAGCAAAGTTGTTGTGCATGAGCCCACGAAGGTTTCTAAGTTGGTACGACCAATTTTCGACAGATGGCGCCACTGCCATTCCAATTGGAAATTTTGCAAAACAATTAATGGATATTGGAAATGGGCGAATGCAAATTGATGAATCTACGTAATGTATTACCTTGCCAGCAAACTTCTGTAAGATCACAGAAAGCGAAGACGAATTGGCGCAAAAAGTTTCCCAAACATTGCACAGAACTACAAAAATCATCAGTGGCTCAGTACGCGTGCTATATTAGCGGCCAAAAACATCGATGTCAATACCATCAACTTCACCATTCAGAATGGAATACCCGGCGAAACGGCAACATATAAGTCCATCGATACTGTGGTGAATCAAGACGAAGTTGTCAACTATCCAACTGAATTCTTGAATTCGCTCGATTTGCCAGGCATGCCACTGCATGTTCTTACATTGAAAATTGGCGTACCCATCATTCTTCTTCGAAACATAAATCCACCATGACTTTGCAACGGAACCGGACTTTCAGTCAAGAAAATGATCAACAATGTTATCGAGGCAACAATTTTGATTGGAAAATTCAAAGGTTAAGACGTACTGTTGCCACGTATTCCAATGATCCCGACAGATATGCCATTCGAACTCAAACGTTTGCAGTTCCCGGTACGACTCGCTTTCGCAATGACTATCAACAAAGCACAAGGACAATCGTTGCAAGCGTGTGGATTAAATTCGGAGAATCCATACTTCTCATATGGGCAGCTCTATGTGGCCTGCTCACGCGTCGGAAAACCTTCTGATTTATTCGTTTACGCACCAGATGGAAAAACAAGAAATATTGTGTATCCCGCAGCACTTCAATAAATATCGAATTGAAACGAAACGCTGCAATGTCACAATTTTTTCAAAATGAACAAAATCAGTAAAATGACTCAAAATGAATTGAATATATGTGTTATGTCTTTTCTTCAAATTTATTTTAGTTGGTGGCGTAGCAGCGCGCGCAGGGTACAGCTAGTATGAATATAAAATAAAATTAAAATAAAAATGATTATTTAAAAAAAATGCAATTAATTTTTTTCATATGTACAAACCAAAATTGAAATTGTTTCAAATCTTTCATTCGTAAACATGAATATAGACATAGACAATATTAGATCCAAATAATATTTACGTATTTGTTTATGTCACATAGTTATATTCGACAACATTATTAGTTAGTTTACTTTGAAAAGCATACCGGATCTAGCCAAATGGATATTAATATCTCTATGTAAACAGTAATATCAGTTTGTTCAGTAGCGGTCACCAGTCGATGTTCTATTGACAGTTACAGTTAATTATACGATTTAATTATGATCATTTATGGTTGCTCCACTGGCACTAGTTGGTAGTGGACGTTGTATTGCTATTATTCTATGATTTCGGTTATAAATTTTGTAGATTATTATGTCATTTATCAGATAATTAAGCGAAATTTACCGCAGGTGATATGTTATAACTATTGATTTATTTAATGACAAGCATAATGATGTTGATTAATATTCTGTTGCAGGAAAATTAGCGGAGAAATTTAGTAATAAGTACACGAAACACTTTTATTGCAGAGGTCATCGAAAAAGAAACTTTCTAAATGAATTTGCTTTATTTCTGTGATTTCCAGTGTTCTAAATCCAAATATGGAAATAAAAAAGCCGCGTGACTTACTATTTTGTTTCTATTTCAACATTTAATGTTAGAAGTGAAATTTTTAGCGAATTCAATGGTATTTCGCATAAAATTTAAAATGTTAAAAGTGTGTTTAAATTTAGATACTGATGCTGAAGATCTTCTGACGATCTTCTGCGTCAGTAAGCGACAGACAGGTTCCGGAAGATGACGAGTGAGATCTTGTTGAAACATCAAGAGAACGGTCCTTCTCTGGACACAATTCACATGTGGCTCAGAACTCGAGAAAATACATCTTCTATATAATATAATACACAATAGATTGTGTGTTAAAGAAGGGAAATATCTAGTTACTTATTATAATATTTTCTTTATTGTGTTAGCGATCATCCTTGGTACCCCTCCGAGTATAAAGTTCTTATTTTACAACCACCAGATATTCTTTATTCACAATAGGAGGATTTACGGGTAATATAAATGTATTATCTGCTTTTCTTCACTTTGTATTTTCCAGCGTCGAAAGTGTTAAGTGAATGTTTTGTAAGAGTTACAAATATTCGTTAAATATTTAATTAATTTACATGTTTTATGATATTTTATAAAAAAATTGTGTTGCCCGTATATTGTTAAATGTTGAAGAATGGGGAAGAGATCGAGACTTTATTGAAAACTGGAAACTTATCTCATCGGGAAATAGCAAAGAGAGAATGTGTTTCTCGTTATACGGGGTAGTGAAATTAGTTCAAGGAAATTTACCTTCTACGTCGACGGGATATTCTCTTGCCTTGAATAGAAAAATCACGAAACATCATACTATTTCGACCATAAATTTTGTTCGTAATCATATGAACTGACAATAACGACTTCTTCAATTATGATTCTAATATCAATGTTATTGCCTATTATAAGTTAGTATAAATACTTTTAATTTATTTAAGCTCTCAAAACAAACGTATTGGGTTGTCGGCAAGTTTATTACAATAGAGGGCGGTACTTCAATTTTGTAAGTGCTATACTGTATTTCAAAAAAAGAGCAGACCCAAACGAAGGTTAATTCTCATTGGCGGAGTGTAAAACAAAATTTCGTGGTCGTATCTATGACGTACTATTCGAAGTTTTTTAAACTAATAAATAAAATTACATGTTTTTTAAACAAATATCGTATCTACAGACATAAAAACAAGTATTTTAATGTGTAAATATGTAACAACACTACTGATTTGTTTACGTTTTTATTCAAATTTTCGGGAATTTTGTAGGTTGTGACTTGAGCTTAGGGTATACTTAGAAATTTGTCCTTCTTTTTGAAATACAGTGTAGTCATTCACATTTATGTGACAACTGATAGATTTAATTAAATTTTTGAAAAAAATACACGAAACCACACACACGTTTGATCGTCTGTCAAAAATTGTTTGATTTCAGAAGGAATATGCTGCCACATTCACTTCGCTTCGTTCCTTTCAAAACGCCTTGCGTTATGCAACGTTTGACTTAGATAAGGTTGTGAATCAGCGTTTTGTAACGCTTTCCGCCAGTCTTCTATGAACGAGAAATTTTGAAGCTCTCCGAAAGATGGCAAAAGATTGTCGAAAAAAATGAACAGTACACATATAATTTGACCTTTGTTCTATATTAATATTATGAAAAAACTATAGAAATAAATCATGACTTTTCAAAATACTCCAATAGTTGCATACGTACCTATTTCATGAAAAAGTTTATATAAAATTGAAGGAATTCCAAGATAGAAGTTCCTTTTTCAGTATCTTCTCATACTAAATTTTGAGTTGGGTAAATTCGTTTTCGAATAGGCATGATGTAATTATTAAAAAATCTATCACCAACATATCAAATTTATTATTGGGATTCCAAATCTGCTGGTCTTAATTTGTGGCTATCGATGCCACCTTTTGAAATAATAATTTGAAATTTTATGCCATATTAAAATATGCATGGATTTTATAAAATGCAAAAGCAAGCATCTTTAGGGGTTACGCAGAATAAACGGAGCCACCTCCTTCAATAAATACCAGATGAATTATTGATGATCAATTCTGGCGGACCGCTTACAAGTAAGGGGCGTAAACGTAACAGTAAGCAGAAATAACGCGATTGCATATGTTCCTTGAACTTTATGCATTGATTCCTTTCTCGAAAACGCAGGGGGTGTTTTATAGTCGCCCCTCTACCGTTCCAAAGCGATTTCTTCTTACACCACCCTCCTTTCGGAATATTTATTATCAACATATGGTTTCGCTTTTGTATTTTTTGAACACCAGCGGAGGAAACGATTCAAATTTATTGTGCGACATAAATTTACGCATTATATTAAAGCATCCATTTCTATAAAAATCTCCACTTTAGGGTACAGTAACTGCAAAATGGATTATTTAATTTCGAATATAGAAGAAAGCGAAGTGAAATTAAGTTTTCACTGAGTTATTTGTTATATTTATAAATGATCTGACAATGGCCAGTCCTTTTTTTACATATTACGTACCCTCTTTTATAAAAATAATCAAATTGATCAAATACCCTTCTAGGGAATAAAAAAGTAATTGCTCTCTGCCAAATTAGATAACTTCAAAAATTTCAAAAGATTTTTGGTTAAAAAGTTCGTAACAATTGCTGAGCGATGAGGTCTATTATTGTAAATATATCAATCTTCTCTCTTAGAGCAAACACAATGAATACAGTTTACCAAACGTTTCAATTCAATAAAACCCAGTGTTAAACCTTTTACCAATTAGAAGACAACTCTATGCAGAACCACTTTGAAGTCGTAAGAAGTAATAAGTATTGTTTTTGTTTTCGGCTTCTCCAAACGCGTTTTTGTTTGGATTTTATCCATTTAGTAACCAAATTCAAAATTTTGACACTTAACTTCTGGATTTCCAAAAAGATTTTTACGAAATTTTTATGGCTAACCAATTTTCGATATTTTCTTGGTTAATAGTTCCACATAATCGGCCTGAACGTTGTTTATATTCCATCTACTTTCTTTGCTTTATGTGTATATCCCATGTCACCCAAAAACTCTTGTTTGTGTTTGACGAAAGTGTGTTCATGTATATAGAAATTATTTAATAATGGTGTATGTTATCCAACTTGTTATATGCATCAACCTGAAAATTTAAACATTCCAATAGCCAATTAGTCAACTTTTTCCGATTATTCGATTGTCGGTCTTGAAGTTAAAAAGGTCACTATTCTCATTAGAATGTAATTAAATCAGATGAACTACAAAATTCTTTTGCAATATGGTCCACATACATATAGGATATGGTTGCATATGTAAACACCACTTAATCCATTGTTTTTGATCAAAATTTTGTTCAGAAATGAGACCCATTTCTGGCTTAATGGCTAAGACAATAATCACAATTACTGTATTTGGGGTGAAGAGCAACCCGATGAGGTTCACTACGATTTAGTATGGTTTATGTGCAAGTGGAAACATCGGTCCATATTTCTTCAAAAATAAAGACGTACGCAAGGTAACTGTGAATGACGACCGTTATTGTGCCATGATAACGAACTGTCTGAAATTGAAGCCCGTGATCTCGACGACATTTGGTTCCAACCAGACGATGCTACTTGCCATATAGCCCGTGATAGCACGGCTTTATTGCGAGAACAATTTGGTGAACATTTAATTTCACGTAGAACTGAGCAATAGCCACCTAGATCATATAATATCGCACCTTTAGACTTTTCCTTTGGGGCTACGTAAAGTCCAAAGTCCACATGGATAAGTCAGCTACGATTGAGCAATTGGAAGCCAACATTACTCGCGTCATTTGCCAAATACCACTTGAAATACTCGAACGCGTCATCGAAAATTGGAACTAGGCGCAGTTACAGCCAACATTTGAAGGAAATAATTTTTTAATAAAATGTCAAGAATGGTTCCTTTGTACGATAATAAAGAATACCCGATTAAATTGAAGTTTTCTTTTTAATTTTAAAAAAAGTGTCTCCAAATGAATCACCCGTTTTTTATATAGGATTATCTGGAACTTCAAATGCTTGTACTTGTTAAGATAGAGCATTGGTCATATGTTCATTAAACATTTTTAACTTCAAATTGCTTCAGTAACACATCCTTTAGCTGTGGCAAGCTTTTTATGGGACACCCGGTGTATATAATCAAGAATTTGACAAATATATCCAACGCCACTGACATAGTTTGGACTATCACAAATATTTTAATTAAAAAGCAATGTATGTGAAGGTTATGATTTAGTCATGAAAATGACAAAAACAATAATTGCCGATATTTCTCTGTCTTCAGATAATTTTCAGTTGCATAACATTTAAATTAGTTTTTATTAAATACCTAGGATGTTGTAATCTTAAATTATTTTCAAATGAAGTTAGCCGCATATGTATATACTGAATTAGACAGGAGCAGTTACACAGAATGTATGAAATTTTATTTTATGGGTTGTAATTTGTAATTTTAGATACTGTTGAATATATTCGTTGTCTGAATTCATCTAAAAACTACTTAGAAAACCTCTTCTTCTTTCGAGCACGAAGCAAAAATGTCTGCCTAATAAATTACGTAAAAGTCAAATGCATAGGAAATAGGTATTTAAATTGCCCACCTAATTTATTAATTATTCAAAGTTACATTCAGACGTACGTGGTTTGTTCAAAAGAAAAGGTGAATTTTGATTTTCGCGCGCTGTGTACATACATAACAAATTTTTTTTGTTATGTTGGTACACATGTATTAGTCATATGTTGGCATTATCAGCCAATTTGGATTAGTAGTTTGTTGTTGACAACTGAAAAGCTTAGTCACGTTTGTGTGTGTTCTTCGATTTTTGACTTTTGAAGAAAATGGATCAAAGAATATGTATTAAATTTTGCATTAGAAATGGAATAATATGCTCCAAGGAACTTGAAATGTTGACTGTGGCATTCGGCGAGTCCACTTTGTCTCAAAAAAGTGTTTATAAGTGGTACAAGCGCTTTACAGAAGGCCGAGAAGATGCACGCCAAGTTCGATCAAATGCGAAGGTTTTGCTCACTATTTTATTCGATTACAATGGCGTGGTGCATCATGAGTTCTTGCCAACAGGTCGTACGGTTAATAAGGAATACTACAAGGAAGTTATGCAACGTTTACGTGAAGCAATATAGCTCAAACGATCGTGGAAAAAAATCATGGATTCTGCATCACGAAAATGCACCAGCTCACACATCAATGCTTGTTCGTGATTTTTTGACCAAAATCAACACCATAATCATGCCTTAACCACCTTATTCACCAGATTTGGCTCCCTGCGACTTTTTGCTATTCCCAAAACTGAAGAGACCAATGAAAGGCAAGCATTTTGTCACAATTGATGAGATAAAGTCAGATTCGAAGAACGTGCTGATAGCCATACCGAAAAGCGCATTTCAGAAGTGCTTCGAGGATTGGAAGAAGCGCTGGCATAAGTGCATTGTATCTGAGGGGGATTACTTTGAAGGTGACAAAATGGATAGTGATGAATAAATAAATATTTTTTAAAAAAATTCAAAATTCACCTTTTCTTTTGAACAAACCACGTAATTATTATTTTACTGTTTTCTATTAAATCCTAAATTATTTTGAAATGAAGTTAGCCACATATGTACATACTATATTAAACAGGAGCAGTTACACAGAATTTATGAAATTTTATTTTGTGGATTGTAATTTATAATTTTAGGTACTGTTGAATATATTCGTTGTCTGAATTCATCTAAGAAACTACTTAGAAAACCTCTTCTTCTTTCGAGAACGAAACAAAAATATCTGTCCAATAAATTACATAAGACTAAAAGGCACAGAAAATAATTATTTAAATTTCCCACCTAAATTATTAATATTTAGAGTTACATTCAGACTTAATTACTATTTTACTGTTTTGGATTGGTTCTAGTTGTAGATTACAACGCTAACTGTCAATTGACAATCAAATTGACAGTCCAATTCACAATAAGTGTTTATATGACAGAAAGTCGTTGTACTTTAACCAGTTTTGTCTTGTCAGACTGTAACTCAAGGACAAATATATCGTACATCATTCGAAAATGGGTCATGGATTCGGACATTTATTCAAATTACGCGGAATCATCCAATACAGATTGTCGCCGTTTGAGCAAAGAGCCTTTGCTAAAATGTTAATACCAGGTTTCGCTAACATGATACGTCGAATTAAGGATTCTTTTCTGTATGTTGTGCCTCCACAAGTATTGGGGTATTTAAGTTACTTATTAGTTGAAGATCTTCACGAGAAACGTATGCTCAAGAATCCGGCAGATTATGAAAATGACCAGTAGTATGCGTGAATGTAAAATGCAAATATTAGTGTTAATTTATTTATGATGTGTTTTGTTAATAAATTTTATTTAAATAAAATTTTCGTTTGAATAAACAAGTAGATATGTTTAATTTCAAATATATATTGTGGTATTCAAGAGTTCCTAGTAAAGTATTTTCAAACATTTAATAATTAATGTAATTAACATTCGCAATTAACAGCGTGCCACCAGCTATGTTAAAATGAGTGCCTTGGTGAGACATGCAGTTAGTCTGTTATAACATTTATATTACGACGATGTTTAAAACTCACAATGTTAATAAATATTAAAATAAACCAAGGTCATCCGTTGATAGTTGCTATTACATGGTACTATATTTCATATTTCATCACACGGTTTTTGAACAATTTATATGTAACAGGTGTTTTTTTAAGAGATTGAGAACCTTAAATGATAATACAAGATATAAATATTGTTGGAATGAAATTTTTTTAAATTATAATCTAGTAGATAATTTCATGGCATTTATTTTTTAAATATGATTTCCGGCATACGTCCGTCGCGGCTATGAGTTGCATGGTCCATTCGATAAGTCCAATTTTTGACTATATTTTCTAATCAATCTGGGGGGGGGCAGTGAACAGGACTACATCTGGAACTGATTTTGCAATAAATCGATTGTTAAGCGCGTAGTATGGAAAGTCTTGTTGGAACCAAATGTCGATATTTAGCTCATTAGCTGGAAACACCGTAACGGAAGCTTGTTCCTCATTTCGAAAGAAATAAGGACCGATGATGACGCCAGCGTGTAAACTGCACCAAATAGTCAATTTCGATGGATGTAATGGTGATTTGTTAACGGCTTGAGGATTGTTTTCGCTCCAAATGAGGCACTTTTGCTTATTGACGTAGCTATTTAACCAGAAATGAACTTCATCATTAAACACAATTCTTTGATAAAAATGCACATCTTCGGTCAGCTTCGAATGAGCCCAATCAGCAAAAATGCGACGCAAACAATGGTTTGGCTTCAATTCTTGCACGAGCTGCATTTTATAGGCACGTAAGTCAAGATCCTTACGTAAAATTTTCCACGTAGTCGAAGGACAAAGGCCAACGAGTTGAGAACGACAACGAATCGACATTTCGGCGTCTTCTTTAATATTTCGCGCTACAGCAGCAATATTCTCTTCGGTACGCACATTTCTTTGTTTTGTTGATGGTTTTGAATCGGGAAGAGTAAAATTAGTGCGAAAACGATCAATAACTGCACGAATTGCTTGCTCACTAAGCCGATTATATTGACCGTAAGATTTATTTTTTTCAAAGTAAATTTCCACAATTTGGAAGCGTTGTTCTCACGTTAAACGATTCATAATGACTTGCCAAACCTTACTGAACAGAAACGTCAACACAGTTTGACATTATCAGCTGTCAAACCATAGTTATCGATAGTTCTCGTGCAGCTTAAAAAACACCCATTACAAAGGTCTTTTTCAGTATTAAAAAAAGCCGTTTGAAGAAGCTAAAAATGAAGATAACGTTAATTTGTTTTTATGATTCGAAAGGCATAATGCATAAAGAGTTTGTACCTACTAGTCAAACAGTCAATGTTGTATATTATCTTGCTGTTACGAAGCGTGTTTTTGGCGCGTATTCGTCATATGCTCAATATTGGGAAATTGTTAGCTTGCGTTTGTTACATGATAATGCACCATCTTATCGCTCGACGCTTATCACTGATTTTCTAACTACAAATGGCATTTTAACCATTAACCATTCACCGTATTCACATTATTTGGCCCTCTGTGATATTTATCTATTCTCCAAACTACATTTGCGGATAAAAGGACAGCGATGGACTTAAAAATTCATTCGATATGTTAGTTGACCATGCAGAACGTTGTGTTGAAGTCGAAGGCGACTACGTTGAATAAAATAAATTAATTTTACCAAAATAGTAAGCGTTTGTTTTTATTTTAAAAGGTCCGTTTCCTCTGCGACACTGTGTATTTACTGCGATTAGTTTTGTCTGTTGGGACATTATCGAACAAGTTTTTTCGTCACTTTCACACTTTCATTTTTACGAAAACCTTCCAACTCTCTCAATAGCTTTTCGTACATTCTAGCGGATAAGGAAAATAAAAATATCCTCGAATCGCAAATCAAATTAAAAATTCACGTAATCCACGAGGATTTCGAAAAGAGGCTTTCTCCACTCGCGAATTCTTGATATATGCACGCCATATGTTTAATCTGTTTGACAGTGTATTTTCCTCGAGGTTCTAACAAATGAAAGATAGGATTCGATTCAAAATCTCGCTGATATATTCAGAGACCCTGTAAGATGTAAATCAAGATGGGAGATCCCTTTTCATCGGAGTTAGGCACCCCACGTTTAAATCGTTCCCTGCTTGAAACTCAGGTGTGCATGGCAAAGTTTCCGTGTACATTTACGGGTAGAGTTATATTTTTCAACGTTTTACTTGTTTGGGAAACGTAATGGTCAGGGTTAGTAAAAGTTTTTCTTGTTGCATCGAATGTTAATATAATCAAATATCTTTACAAAATTCTTTAGAACAGTTAATTTTTCGGAATGTAAAGGTGTTTTAAATTTCGCGGTTTTTTTAAACAATAAATAAGACATATAATTTGCATTCACTTTTAAAAACTTTTTATTGGTAATTGAGGTATCAGTTATGACATTTATATGCGAAAAATAATATCTACCAAATGGCCTCCTCTTGCAGCTCCACAGACGTCCACTCTTTTGTTAAACTTTTCAATGACATATTGACATAATTGAGGCTCTATCTCACCAATGACACGAATAATTTCATCTTCCAAAGCAGGAATTAATTGTCGATTGTTTTTATAAACCTGACTTTTCACATAATCCCAAAGAAAATGGTCTAACGGTGTCAAATCACAGGATCTTGGTGGCCAATTAACATCACCGTTTCATCAATTTTTCTCTCAATAAATCAATTGATTCGTGTGCAAAGTGAGGTGTAGCGCCATCCTGTTGAAACCACATATCCTCTGGATCAACATTCATTAATTCAGGCAACAAAAATTCGGTTATCATCCGACGATATCGATCACCATTGATAGTTGCAGCTTCACCAGCAGCATTTTCAAAGAAGTAAGGTCCAATTACACCACCTGACCATAATGCACACCAAACAGTAACTCGTTTAGGACGCATAGTTTTCTCATGAATAATTCGTGGATTTTCTTCACCCCAGGTACGGCAATTATGTTTATTGACATAGCCACCAAGTTCAAAATGTGCCTCATCGGAAAACATTATTTTTGGAAAAAACTCAGCTGGTTGTTCATTGATGAAATTGACAAATGAACGTTTTAAATGATCTAATGGCTTCTGTTTCTGTGTTATTTGAACCTTATATGCCTTCAGAGGTAAATCCTTGTGTAAAATACGCCATGTTGTTGATCCACTAAGTCCAAGTTGTTGTGAACGTCGTCTAATGGACATTTCAGGATCTTCAGCAACACTTTCACGAACCAAACCAATATTTTCTTGTTAACGACCACTACGACTGTATTTTTCACTTTTTTGATATTCCACGGAACCGGTTTCTTGAAATTTTTTAATAATTCGACCAATAGTGCTTTCAGATGGACGATTATGTAAACAATAAAATACACGTAATTTTCTAAAAACTATTTTCACAGAACGCTGATTTTCATAAAATAATTCAACAATTTGAACGCATTGTTGTACCGTGTTCGAAGCCATTTTTATAAGTGTCATACATCACAGTTTTTAAATGCCCACATACCCAGACAATTATTTATTATAAATTAATTATTTATTCTTAAAAAAAACGCGCAATTTAAAACAGCGTTTATTTGAAGCATTATTGTAAATATATTATATATACGAGAGTGGTCCTATAAATACCCGGCCTGACCTAGAGATGCCGGTAGTTGTTTGAAAAATGTCACTGTATTAGAAAGTACACAATCTATAAAGCATATACAGTTTTGTATAGATCGCTGCCATATCGTGATTTAAGCAGTGAAAAATTCAAATAAATTTCGAACAGTAAACTTGTGGAAAAGCTATTTTCATTGAAATATCCTTTGGTCTAACCATGATATTTAATCTAAAATTTTCATCCGGCCGGGTATTATAGGTGTCCGCACAATAAATCTCTTCCGCACGTAATTCATCAAGCTCAACTAAATGTGACATGTACTGAAAATGCTTAATAAAGTTATAATGGGTGACAAAACTTCGCATGACCAAATATATAATGGAGCTCCTAAAGCAGTATATTTTAATTATGTACCTTCATTTACTAACGTTGTATTATTTTAGAATATGATTAAAAATTCGGATAAACTGTTTAATATAGATGAATTTATCTTTTTTTTTGTTGCTAGAAGCATTTGAAATAAATCTTTCTTTTTAATTTTCGAAGCTGGTACAATTTATTTTCGGAGTTCATTTAATAGTCGTTGAAATAATCGACGTGTTCTTGTTTAAAATGCTTGACGTCGATCTTTCTGCACAATTTCATTAATTTTCTAAAAGTTCCCTTCTGTTCTTGCAGTCACAGGTCGAGTAGGGCGTTCATCATCTTCCACCTCTTCCCTATCTTCAGAAAACCGTTTGTGCCATTCAAAAACTCGCGCACGTGACATGACATTGTCACCAGATACCTCCTTTGGCATTTGTAAACATTCTGTTGGCGATTTTTTCAATTCGACAAAGAATATCAGATTAATTCGCTGCTCTATTTTTATAGATTGCCATTATCACGGCACTACTAAGTAATAATTATGAAACTATAATTAAAGCTCGAAAGTAAATTAAAGCAGACAGACGAAGCTACGAGTTGTTGGTTTGGAGATATCAAGGCTAATGACATTCAAATTAGAGTCTCGTCCAATGCGGCTGCGCGATGGAAGGAGCGCAGTCTCGTTATTTAATTGGCATATCTTGTATTACTTATATGTATATATTCGAGTAGTTAAAAAACTTTGGGATTCCTTGAAAGAAAACAACATACATCTCCAATATGTTAATGCGCTGAAAATCTTCTATAAAGGAAACATCAGCTGCATTAAAACATGACGGTAACTTTCAGAATACTTTCAAACAAGCAACAACGAAAGTAATAGCAGCAGTTAGCCCTGAAGTTGTCCCAGCAGAATTAACAGGAACGTAGTTTCAGCACGTAAATCGAAAGATGGAGAAAATATCATTGACATTCTTTACTACGTGAGGAACAAAGATCTCCTTAGGGACCTGGATATAGAATTTGTCAACAACGAAATTAATAGATTTATTAGCAACCATTAAGAAAGTCTCCAAATCCATGTGCATGTTGAGCCCTACTTACCTCTAGACAACGTTTGTCAAAAAATGAAATTGAAACGAATTAAACCCTTTGGATTTGGTTTAAATATCAGTCAAAAAGCTAAAAAAGTACGGTGAAATATCGTGCACAATAGCGCTATTGCTTTAAGTTAAAAGAAACAAAGGAATTCCGATGACTAATCCTTTTATTCATGTATATATATATATATTAGATTCTCGGGATCTCCGCGATGTTGGACAGAAATTTTCGAAGGAATCGGCCTCTCGACGTTTCAATAACATCTCAATCATCTTCTTTAGGAGTTGCTTCGTAGTGAAGCGTCAACCTGAAACAGACTGTGACTGCTAGGTTTTGAGGAGCCGGTATATAGAGCAGAGAGAAGAGCAGTCACAGCCAGTTTCAGGTCGACGCCTCACTACGAAACAAATCCTGAAGAAGATGATTGAGATGTTATCGAAACATCGAGACGCCGATTCTTTCGAGAATTTCTGTCCAACATCGCCGAGAACCCGAGAATCTAATCTTACCCATACTTACAACTTCGTTCAAACATATATATATATATATATATATATGTGTGTGTGTGTGTGTATATATGTATGTATGTGTTTAAGTGGTTTCGGCTTTCTTTCCGCTTCTGTCCTGTACCGGCGTGTGGTAGGCATATCGTATGTTATTTATTGCATATAAAAATGCCCTTTTACCCTTTTTAAAATTCTTATTTTAACCGCTTTTTTACATTAATAACGTATCGTGGATTTTCATTTAATTACTGTGTACATAATGCAATTTTTAGCACATTAAAAGGACTCGAATTAATTGTCTCCGTGGTCTAATGGTGAGGCCATATTCCCGGAGAGAATGACATCGCGGGTTCGAGCCCGCGTGGAGAACGAGAATTTTTTCAAAAATTTTTGCATCACATATACAATGCAAAAAGCGGTTAATATTAGAATTTTACAAATGTACAATTTCGTATACACAAACTTGAGTATCTTTTAACACAGTCATAGTTATTAAACATTTGTTGATATCAATAGTGAAATGTGAATATTGATAAGATGTTTCAGTTTACGCACCAGTAAGATTTAATTTAGACTTCGGCGAATCTCGGAACAAACAAAGAGGGTTTACAAGTATTAATTATGCATTAAAATTTCGAATATGGGGCAGACCTACATGAGAATAGACGACGGTATACGACAAGAGATTAGACATTAATATCAGTTGATGTGTGTCAGGACAGAAGCAAAACTGTCACGTTCTATATATTTGAACAGTTTCCAGAAGTATGTAAGTACCGACATGTCTTTGCCATGGTGCGAATGCAGTCGCTTTATGTATGTGTATCCTAGACTGTAATTTACACGAACCCGAGTTTTGACAAGATGCCTTCTGTCTGTGTACATTGTTATTCTTAATGAATAGTTGTAAAGTGTTGCGAATGTCTGTGAAGTTAAAGTGACGAGACAATGGGGATGTTTATTTTCAGTAGTTATTGTCCCTCTTCAAATTAATTGCTTTATTTTGTGCGTATTTCTTTGTTTGGTAGATTTCCAGACGTTGACTCATAAAGTTCTAAACACTCAAATTATCTAAGTTATTCACTTTTTGTTGCGAAACATTTTACAAGGTACAAAATGAGCGATTTGATATCAAATTTGACACGTATGTTGAAAAATGGCACTAGGGCACGTTACTAAGCAACGCATAATTTGTTGTTTGTGTCATGGCTAGATAGATTTTTGTTCTAGTTTCTCTCGTACCACACGTAAAATAACGGGTGGGCCGTCTATCGGTTTAAATTTGAACCACCGGTTATTTCGAATCTGACAATACTTATGTCATTCTATCCTGTCACAAAATTCAGTATATTATCTCCACTGAATGAAATGAATCGATTTACGCTTGAGCAACGTTGGGATTTATTGGAAATTTATTTCCAAAACAAAGACAATTGGTCGGAAATTACACGAAAATGTCGTACAAAATTTGGTCGCAGAGAAGGACCAACAGTGTCTGGTATACGCAAGTTTATTGCTAAAGTTCGTGAAACTGGTTTCATTGTAGATGCACCAAGACGTGAGCGTGCTCATGCAGTGCGTACACCCGAAAATATCGAAGCTGTGGCTGAGAGTGTGCGTGAGAATCCATCAACATCAACTCGTCGTCGTTCTCAAGAATTAAACATTTCACGCACCAGTTTACGTCGAATTTTGCGAAAAGATCTTGGTAGGACGCCTTACAACGTTCAATTGGTTCAAGAGTTGCAGCTGCATGACTATCCGCTTCGTTTTCGCTTCGCTAGATGGGCCAACGAGAAACCGCACGATGATGTCGATTTTGCCAAAAAATCATGAAGCTCATTTTCATCTTGGTGGGTACGTTAACAAGCAAAATTGCCGTATTTGGGGCCCAGAAACCCACATGTGGTCTTACAGAAGCCAATGAACCCATTACGAGTGACTGTTTGGTGCGGCTTGTGGAGCGGAGGCATTATTGGCCCATATTTCTTTGAAAATGAGGACGGCGCAATCATTACGGTCAATGGAGACACCTACCGCACCATGATAACCGATTTTTTGTACCCGCTCTTCATGGTATTGATGTGAACGATGTTTGGTTTCAACAGGATGGTGTAACTTGCCACACATCTCATGCCACAATCGATTTATTGCGTCAAACGTTTGATGGCCGTTTAATTAGCCTAAATGGTGATGTCAATTGGCCGCCAAGAAGCTGCGATTTGACATCGTTGGACTATTTTCTGTGGGGCGCTTTTAAAGACAAGTGTTATGCCGACAAACCAGAGACAATTGAGCATTTGAAGGCCAACATTCGTTATGCCATTGGCGAGATAAGACCCCATGCACTCGAAAAAGTGCTCGGAAATTGGTCCGATCGAATGGGGTACTGTGAGGCCAGCCGCGGCAGCCATATGGAAGAAATAATATTCCATCTCTAACCGGAACAATTGTACTTCACAACAAAAAAATAAATTTGGCAGAATTTCAAACCGTTTTTGTTTTATTGCATTTTTAAATTTAAACTTTTAAATGGCCCACCCGTTAGTTCCGAAAAAGATACGATATTTACAACTAAACAGAAATTGGAATGAATTGTTTTTGAAACATAGTAATGGTACTTAAAGGAAGGATGTAATTGTTAACACAATAATTTAGAAAGAATAATGGAAGGTCTACAGAGAAAATCTAATTAAAATCTATATAAACATAGCCACTGAAAGTATTTTGTTTACAATTGGTAGCAAAGATTTCAATTATTCTAACACATATGCATCAAGACAAATGATCTAATTACGACTAATTCTGGTACACACTCAAAACGAGGATAACCCGCGATCGTTTTTTGTGTGAGCGGAAAATAAGAAATCAGTAAAAAACCGAAGAAAAAACTTGAGGAAAAAAAAAGGATGACAAATGTACAATCGTTTAGATGACGCGCATGTTTTTTTCAAGATCTTTAAGAGAGAAGTTCGATCGGATGAAAGGATAAGCTATTTTTAAGGGGCGCGCCCATTTGTGTTGCTTTTATATAGTCCGTGTAAAAGTAAGATACATATGTACTTGAATACGATGCGGATTTATACACTCCGCGCAACATGAATAGGACCAACTGCATATATGACATTTGTAGTTGGTATAAACATGGTAGCGCGCTGGAATTGTTATTTTCGAAAATAAGAGGGTTGATAAAAAGATGTATGTAGGTACCAAATATAATTTTTGTAAAAGTCAGTGCAAATGTACGTTACTAATGACAATAAGTAGAGTAATTAAACGCCACTTGAATACGACCAATCTACAAAATAAAAGATTTGTTTGTAATAACAAAATACTTTATTGTTCAATAATATATATAATATAATAATATTCATTATTTCTTATAACCTCAAATAGTCGGGATGGAATGGAATTATACAGGGTTCTCAAGTAGTCAACGGGAAGTTCCGCCCAACTTCGTTTCAGCGCCTGCTCTAGTTCGTCAGCGCAACTGAATTGGGTAGCATTGGAGTACAATTTACGCGACAACCATCCCCAAACATTTTCTATGATGTTCAGGTCGGGGAAGAGCGATGGCCAATCGAGAACCTCCATGCCTTGTTCTTGAAACCAGCGTCGAACAATGCGCGCGGTGTAAATACTGGCATTATCCTGTTGGAAAATAAATGGCCCACCTGCCGTAACGTTGGAAAATTTGTCTTTCACCTGTTGCAGCAGCTGGACGTAGTTTTCCGAATTCTGTCTGCCCTTCACTATTACTAAATCAACAGGTCCGTTATAGGAAACAGCTCCCCATACCATGACTGAACCAACAACGGCTCGCCTTCGTGACTGAATCACTTCATCTTTACGTAAATCGTGGAAATAATAAGAAAACCCATCCGGGCCATCTAAATTAAACTTCTTCTCGTCACTGAAAATAACAGTTTGCCATTCTCTTGTCCACCCCATTTTTGCTTGAGCAAACTGAAGACGTGCAGTGCGCTGAAATTCCCTTAAAGGAGGCCGTCGTTTAATTTTCAAACGTTTTAAATGCAGACAGGTCTTCAGCAACTTCTGTACAGTTCTTACCGATGCATTCTTTCCAACGTTATTCGCGATTTGTCTTGCCGTTAATGCCGAATTCGATGCTTCGCGTAATATGGCTCGACGTTCTCTCTTAGTTGTAACAGATGTTGTTCGCCCTTTAAAACGTTTTCCATAATTCTCGGGATCCCTAATAAAATTGTTCACAACCTGGTGTGATCGACTTATTTTCTTTGCAGTAGCCCTTGAGGAATACCCTTCTTGATGGAACGCTTTAATTTTTCCAATTTCTTCCATACTTAAGCACTTCTGTCGTCCCATCGTTGCACAATACCCTTAATTACAGATGTTTGTTTATCCGGATACACGTTGTAACTCGACACTCATCCGGTAGCTTACTATTAAATACTGGTCGTATCCAACCGGCGCGGTGCATTTTATATGTATGTGGTACTTACGTCACCCAATGCATAACGTTAGGCACTATTGCGCAATAATGCGTATTATTTGCCATATCATACCATTACAAACTTGCATTGTATTTTTAGTAAATGAATTATTTTTCAAACCACCGAAAGCTTGCAACAAGTCGGGTGGTCCTATTCATGTTGCGCGGAGTGTATTACAAATATGTATATCTGAAAAACAATTGTAACAGATTCTTTATAAATATTTTATTTGCTTCAATATATAATTAAATTTGTCAATATGAAAGACCAATTCTACGAGGATTGTTCAAGTAATCGAAACCGTTAAAATTCAATTCTTTCTTGGATATGATTTAAACAATTGGAGTAGGTCAAAGTTGGCTTAGATCTTTGTCAAGTTAGTCGACCATTTTAGTAATTACATCGCAAAATTTAAATTTCTCACAAGCTAAAGCGTCAATTCGTTTGAAACGTTTGCAACATTTTAAGCGCAATATGGTAATGAATGTTTTTGCAGATAGAACATGAATCAAGTTCAAAATGTAGTAGAACTTTAGTTGGAGAAAGTAGAATTACTTATGGGGAGAATGAGTAGAATGAACAATCTAACATTAGTCTATAAAACCGTCATTGTATCAATAACATGCTATGGATGAGAGGCATGGATCATGAGAGTAACCCGAAATACAAAATACAATATTCTTGAAACACAAAATAGTTTTCTGCTTCAAAATCAAACATAAACAATTGAAAATCGAAGTCTATAAAACCATTAATAAATTAATAATATATTATCGATGAGAGAGACAAGGGTCACGAGAGGGGCCAGAAATACGAAAAGGAATAGTATTCTGTTGTTGAATTTGATGGAGCCTGTGGTTGATTGACTTGATCAATAAGGTTGATATATAACCCCTTTCCACAATTAACTATTTGTAAATTCTGTATACGCATTTCGACAACCAAGTTGTCATCATCAGCAGATAATTTCAAAGTGTCGCACCTGGTAAAACACGGCGAAAAAATTGCACGAATTGCAGACACAGTGCACATCTTGGTTTTGAGCGGTGTGGATCGCGTACGGAGTTTGATTTTCGTACAGTTGTTTTTCGCCGTGTTTTACCAGGTGCGACACTTTGAAATTATCTGCTGATGATGACAACTTGGTTGTCGAAATGCGTATACAGAATTTACAAATAGTTAATTGTGGAAAGGGGTTATATATCAACCTTATTGATCAAATAGTATTCTGCTTCGAAACTATACACTAACAATCAAAAATCAAAGTCCATAAACCATTATTGGACTAATATGCTATGGGTGAGAGACGTGGGCCATAAGAGGAAACAGGAATACAAAATATAGAAGAGTATTCCGCTCCAAAACCATACAGCAACAAATGAATATCAAAGACAATGAAACCGAAAAAAAAATAAAAAATAGAATAGTTTTCCGCTCCAAAACCAACAATCAAAAATCAAAGTGTCTAAACCATCACTAGATCAATAATATGCTGTGGATGAGAAATGTGGGTCATGAAGAGAAACAAGAATACAAAATAGAATAGTATTCCCCTACAAAACTATACACCAACAATCGAAAATCAAAGTTTATAAGACCATCGTTAGACCAAAATATTTGTGTTATGGATGAGAGACGCGGGTCATGAGAGGAAAAAATACAAAATAGAAAAACATACAAAATAGACTAGAACTAAAATCATACACCAACAAATGAATATCAAAGACGATAAAACCATCATTTGACCAATAATGCTTATGTTATAGATGAGAGACCTGGGTCATGAGAGGAAAAAAATACAAAATAGAATAGAATTTCGCTCCAAAACTATACACTAACAATTGAAAATCAAAGTCTATAAAACCATAATTAAACCAATAATATGCTCTGAATGACAGATGTGGATCATGAGACAAGACAGAAATACAAAAAGGAACAGTATTTCGCTCCAAAACCATACACCAGAAATAGAAAACCAAAGTCTTTAAAATCATCACTAGACCAAATAATCAAATAGTATGC
Source organism: Dermolepida albohirtum (assembly GCA_031893035.1). Lineage (NCBI taxonomy): Eukaryota > Metazoa > Arthropoda > Insecta > Coleoptera > Scarabaeidae > Dermolepida > Dermolepida albohirtum. The sequence goes on along the minus strand of JAVIWB010003515.1, from coordinate 16,713 downwards.
TATAGTTACGAGGAATCCTGATGCTATAAATGATAACCAAACGTGGAGAGGGGATACAATTAAGAATTTTACCAATCGTTCAAAGAAACAACTGTCCCAGAATTCATCGGACTGTAGACTTCGAGATGGAATGGTCATATGGTGAGAACGGAGAATGACAGGTTACCAAAAAGGGTACCAGAGGGTAGGATGCATGGCAAAGGATCAAGACGAAGACCAGGAAAACGATGGGAAGACGAGGTGCCCCAGGACGCGTAAGGATTGTTAGGGGTCAGGAGAAAAGCAGGTCTAATGAAGGCCAAGTTGCAATTCGAACTGTAGTGCCATTGGAAGGCAGAGAAGAGAGAGAGAGAGAAATAACCTAAGAAAAATATGAAAAAATACGTCGTGAACAGTACAACCCATAAAATTGAATAATGTTAAATATTTAAAATTAACTTGGACAATTGTTCTACGGATTTGAAACAATTGCTTTATTTATTTTAAATGCAGTTAAATATAATATAAAATTAAGTGAATTATACCAAAAATTAATTATAATCCAAAAATAGTCAATAATTCGACTAACGACTTGGAAAATATTGAAAAAAATGGTCAAAAGTATGAGGTTTAATCTATTGCTGTGGAATGTATATCGAAATATCGTTTGTCTTCCTAAATAATTCTGCCAATATACAGTAAATGAACCTAATTTCGTCCCTTCTTCTCCGTTAAACAACACTCGTTTTTTAGACATTATTAAAGCACAGCAGCAAGAAGAAACTTTTAATTATGCTTATTTGAGACAATATTTCTATTTCAACTATACCAGTATAATTTTTAATTAAAAACGGCCGACGGCGCACTGCAGTCTATGCGAATTCATTTGTCACACCGACCCGGGAACTATTGAGTGCAATTCTGTAAACGTAAGCGCAATAAGTTACACTGACTGTTATACTTCTGTTATCTTTATAGTCCGTTTATCTTTTTTCTCCCCTACAAAAATGTTGTTAAACTATAACAGTTACAATCCCTCTAGTGGGAGTAATTTTAATTGCAACGAAACAATGAAACTAAATATTTTTAAAGTTTAATTACATTGAGTATACCGCAATATTATCGGGTTGCTGAATTATTCGAATTTTGTTTTAAATACAATTCAACAGTAAATAATTTAATCGCTGAAGGTTGATATATAACACCTTTCCACAAATAAATTAATGTGGAAAGGGGTTATACTTTCAGTGATTAAGTTAATCAACCGCAGGTTCCATCAAAATTACCAGTAAATAATTTGAGGTTACGTTTGCTTTGGTAAAATTAAGTAATTCAGGGTTGACAAAAGTTACATACTTATTTTTTTAAGAGGAAGCAAATAGATAATAAAACATGAACTGTATTGGATGATACATAAATGATCATAACTTCCTAGGGTAAACAAAGATAATTTAAAGCAATTTTCAAGTCAATATGGATATATTGCCTTGAAAATTGTCCGCCGTCATTTAAGTATGGCGTTCATCGAGCAAGTAATAGATTGTGTAAAATGAAATGCCAAATTTGCTATCCGTAACTTGATTACTGAGTAGTAGTAGTTAGGTGTGTGATTAATTTTGTTGGGAAGAAAGTGGTTAATCGAGTTACTCAAAAAAAGGCAAAAAACACCTTAGAGAAAGCCAAACGCATATTGTAGATTGCATTAATTAGAATCTACAACGTGTATTTGGCTTTTGACGATTAATATCTACACGGACTAGTTTCTGTGCGAGTTTTTCTGATGACGACAACTTAGTTGTCGAAAGCGTGTCTAGAATACGAACATTATTGTGGAAAGGGGTTTTGTTTATCTTTTTTTTGATTAATTCAATCAACCACATTCTCCATTAAAATTTACCTTCAAGATTGGATTAATATTTTAGGAAATCAAAAGTGCCAAACACTAGAACTGAAACGAATTTTGCAAAAGCAAGTAATAAATGCAGAAAGTTCAGGAATCTACTTAAGAAACAGTTATTGACAAAGTGGACCATTTCTATCTAAACTTCCCATCGTCCAGGTATATTCTATTACAGTCGACCAATTATATGTAAGTCAACTATTTCTGCTCGAAGTTTGCTGCTTTCGATGCAATTTAAATCATTTCGGAAAATATGCAAATGCGACCGCAATATACAAAAATCCATCGAAGATAACGGACCTATGGGGCAATAGATATTCGAAGCCTGAAACGCGCCCATATTAGAAAAAGCTACGGCGCTTTTTTACGAGTTAATTCCACGCACTTTTCAAATAGTTTAGATGCGGGCGACACGCGAGTTCGTTAGATTTACAGTGCCGAGCAACGCACTGAAATCATCGCGCCTCGCTTTAGTCCGATGTGAAATAGAAAGCGCCGTTCAGGATGACCTACAAATATAAATTCGATATTTTCCGATTTAAAAAACGAGAAATATTCAAACTTAGAACGTTTAAAATGATAGAATTAACAACGCTGATTGTGTGGAAAAAGAAAAGAGATTGACGAAGTTTTGAGCTAGCTTATGTGATGTAATAATTAAAATATTTTGTAATAAATTAATTTATGTTGAATCTTAAAAGGACACGTGGAAAGTTGAGAGAATAAAATTAGTAGAAACAACTAAGGTATCCTTAAATTTATTAAATTTAAAAAATTAAAAATCTTAAAGCTTTGAATATGTACAAAACAGTGAAAGCAATATCTAATCAAAGAAAAGTGTAATTAATTAAAAATGCTGTAATAACATGTGTAATTAAGCTGAATGAAAAATATGCAAGCATTAGGAAAAGCAAAATTGATGTCGAAGTTGGCATATGTATGTTTACGTATTTCTGAGCAGACTTTGTGGTATATTGCGAACGCGATATATGCTAAATCACGTGAGCACTACACATATGGGGCAGTCGTGAATATATTGACTGTCGACCGGAAACTGTGATCTGTTTCGGGTTGGGTATCGAAGATATGTCTTTAAAATATAGGGCTAATAAACAAATTAACAGGGTGAAGAGTAGCTGCAGTAGTCAAATAGGGATTGACCAATGAAAGAGCAGAAAAGCTACATTAAAATTAATGTATAATAAGCGCTATATACTTAAAAGCATTGCGGCAATATCAAAAGTATTTAAAAGCGTCGTAGCGAGAAGTAATGGGTGCTTTTTAAGCTGCATGAGAACTATCGATATCGATAACTATGGTTTGATAGCTGATAATGTCAAACTGTGTTGACATTTCTGTTCAGTAAGGTTTGGTAAGTCATCATGACTCGTTTAACGCCAGAACAACGCTTCCAAATTGTGGAAATTTACTTTGAAAAAAATAAATCTGTTCGCGAAGTTCATAGAGCACTTCGTCCATTTTACGGTCAACATAATCGGCCTAGTAAGCAAGCAATTCGTGCAGTTATTGATCGTTTTCGCACTAATTTTACTCTTCTAGATTCAAAACCATCAACAAGACAAAGAAATGTGCGTATCGAAGAGAATATTGCTGCTGTAGCGCGAAGTATTGAAGAAGACGCCGAAATGTCGATTCGTCGTCGTTCTCAAATTGTTGGCCTTTGGCCTTCGACTACGTGGAAAATTTTACGTAAGGATTTTGGCTTATATGCCTATAAAATACAGCTCGTGCAAGAATTCAAGCCAAACGACAATCGTTTGCGTCGCATTTTTGCTGATTTGGCTCATTTGAAACTGGACGAAGATAAGCATTTTTATCAAAGAATTGTTTAGTGATGAAGTTTATTTCTTGTTAAATGACTACGTCAATAAGCAAAAGTGCCGTATTTGGAGCGAAGACAATCCTCGAGCCGTTAACGAATCACCATTACATCCATTAAAATTGACTGCTTAGTGCGGTTTACACGCTGGCGTCATAATTGGTCCTTATTTCTTTCGAAATAAGTAAGGAGCTGCCGTTACGGTGAATAGCGAGCGCTATCGAGCCATGCTGACTGAATTTTTGTAAAATTAATCAGCTAAACATCGACGACGTTTGGTTTTAACAAGACGCCGCAACTTGCCATTCAGTGCGTTTATCAATCGATTTATTGCAAAATCAATTTGGTGAGCAACTCTCCAAGCATTGGAAGCCAAAATTCAAGCCACCATTGACGCCAGACGGCCAGATTTATTGGAAAAGTAATCAAAAATTGGACTGATCGAATGGGCCATGTACCTCGTAGCCGCGGCGGACATATGCCGGAAATCATATTTAAAAAATAAATGCCACGAAATTATCTACCAGATTATAATAAAAAAAATTCATTCCAACAATATTTCTGTCTTGTATTATCATTTTAAGTTCTCAAGCTCTTAAAAAAACACCCGTTACTTAAAATGATATGTCACACGACTTGCTTAATGACATCGTTATACAATAAAAGTAATAATAGGTAAAGTAACGGTAAGAGCTAATCGTACCTAGGGTGTATATAAAGTCTACAAGACGAAAATCCTACATCAGAATGTGCCTCCGCCACACTTCCTTCTATGAACGAGAAAATAGTAAGCTCACCGAAAGATGGCAAAATGTTATTAAAGAAATCGAGTAATATATAACTGATTAATCTTTTTTTACATCAATAAATGACCAATGAAAAACAAAAAATTGGTAATTTTCTAGGTACTTTATGAACGACTCTACTTTTACGTTACGTAAAGGGTTCGTTGGCGAAACTTTCTAAATGCAATGCGTACAAGCATGTAATTTTTCATCTTAATACGTCATTTATTGTCCGACGCTGTACATCATTTATTACAACGAAATATCATTTAATTACATGGTCTTAGCTTTAACGTTGCTTGTGTAAGGTCACTCTCTAATGCTTATCTTTAATGTACATTTTAATTTATCGTTTATCGGCCAGCTGTACCGAACAAGGCAAAACTTTTAATACGCAGCCTGATACGACTTAATTGCCCGCCATATAAAGGAAAGAATAAATGGTTTTTCCTGTAAGCCGTTTATTGCATTTTGCATATTATGTTTGTTTCTTTTTTGTTGCTTCGTTTCTGTATATTTTTTCATTTAAATTTTATGGGTAGTCATAATAATAAAACCGTTTGCGTTTCGTGCATAAGGCCAGCCGTAAAATGTGTGATACACATATTTTTTTAATATTGTTGAAGTGAAACAGCAATAAAAGTGCAATTAGTAGAAATAAAACAACATGCCGAATTAGAATTAAGAGTCGTAAATATTACGTGAAACATGAAACGCTAATATTTTCTTTAAACAACAATGTATTGTGAATTGCATGAGTATATCTACGTACTGGAAATTTTCGTTTGTTTAGTTGCAACGAACTCGGGTATTGTAATTAATTGAGGCTTTTATATGCTGCATAAAAAAGAACGCTGTTAATTAACAATATGCGGACAGTGTCAATAGGAACACATACATATACGTACACATTGGTAGTTGTACAAAAAAATCTCTGAAGGGATCGAAGGAATACTAATAAGTAAGGGGGCCCAACCGGAAGATTCACTCACTGAGTTTTCTACAAGCAATGCAAAACCAAAAAAATACCTGATACGTACAAAGGGTACTAGGAAAGTTTTGCAATATGACGCAACAATGAATCGTAGGAAGCTACGCCATGTTGATGGGCTCAGTTATTCATTTAGACCAGTGCTTCGAAGAAATGACTCTTGTACTAGGTGATGTTTGTCCACATCGCACCACGATATTCGGGTGGTATAGAGAATTCTAAAGGGGAAATTTAACTGTGGTGGATGCTGAGAGGCAGGGAAGCCTACGAACGTCATTTACGGAGGAAAACGTTACTACTGTGAGGAAAATGCTTGGCGAGGACAGGCGAGTGACCTACAGATAGAGGGTACTTCACGCCTAAATGCACCAGCAATTTGTTCAATTCTGCATGATCATTTGCACGTGAAGAAACTTTGTTCTCTCTGGGTGCTGCATCGACTGACTGAAGAGCAGATGACACGACGCGTGACTTCGTTCGGGGAGATGCTAGAAAAGATTAATAAGGGACAATCTCGGCATGTGAACAACATCGTGACAGGTGACGAGATTTGGCTGTACTATTACGATGTGCCGACCAGAGCTTAAAACAAAGTTTGGATTTTTGATGGGACTAAAGAAGAAAATGATAGCTGTATTTTTCAAATCGAGTGGAATTGTGGAACGCATTGTTTTGGATACACAGAAGACAGTCACAGCTAAGTGGTATACTGAACAGTGCCTGCCTAAAGTCATTGGATCTATGAAGAACCTACGGCCAATATCAAGAATGGACACCTAGTTCCTCCATCACGATAATGCTCCAGCTCACCGCGCCGAAGCCTGCACCGAATATTTGACCAAGACAGGATTGAAACTTCTCGAACATACTCCCTACAGTCCAGGTCTTACTCCCTGCTACTTTGCACTGTTCCCGCATGTGAAAATGAAGCTAAAAGGGAGGCTGTTTTCCAGTTTCTGATTTTAATTGACGATAGCATATCAGAAAATAATTTTTATTAATTTTCCGTCGTAAAGAAAGGTTCAGATACGTTTTCAAAAATATACCAAAACCAAAAAATTATGTTCGATTGATATTGTTTAAAATATATTATCATTTGTATAAGATATCCGTAAATTGTTTTCAGTAGTACAGCTTTAGAATATATTTAGTACGATACATTGAGACACACAATAAAACGATAAGTCTCCTAGATTTTTGCATTTTACGATCGCAAGCTTTACGCCAAGATAAGTATGTTTAAATCTGAGTGTATGATAGATATACCACAAAGATATTTTATACAGCAATACACGCCGAATAAAGACGAGAAAATTTTATACTTAATTTCTGTGACGCCATAACAACCGACATCACGATTAATAAAACAAGAACAAAACGTCAATTAGAATTTAATTTAAACGTAATATTCGCGGTTTTACGGTGGCATTTTACTACATCGCAAGCGGACGCCGCAACTCTTTTCTACATAGTAACCGCTACACCAACCGTACCGTCACCGACTCCCGAGTGCCAGTAATTCTCGCGTTTCAGTTAAAGCCCATCCGACGTTTCATCCGTCCTTATTCATCTCCGGTGCATCTCCATCGTCGGGCGTACAAAGAAGACGACGCAATTAAAATATTCAAATCACTTTTGCGCATACATAAAGTCTATTGTGAATAAGGAGTCCGCCGTCGTTCCATCAGAGTCCAAAGCGCAGTTGTAAACATTTTACGAGGTAGTTAGTGTGAAACTCGAGTAGACGGCGGTGGTGGCGGTGGCGGCGTTGAGGGGTGGTTTATTCAATTTTAGCTGGAATTCATAATGACAACGCAACACGTTGGACATTCAATGAAAATACTTTGACATGGAATGCGCCTTGAAGAAAAGGATTTCCATGCGATACTTAAAAAAATTATTACTTTGTACATTTATGTTGCCGATATAATATTCTCCATAAAGATTTTTGTTGTGATACCTTAATGACAACAAAATAAAATCCCGTTTTATTCTCTTCTGGTCGATACAAACTACAAATTGATATCATATATACATAACTTTTCTAAGTAATAACCTCCTTTTAAAATACATTTGTCCCATCGTTCCGATATCTTGCGTATTCTCGTCTAAAAAAATTCTTTCGGTTGACGACGAAGCAAATTTTCTGCATCCGTCAGGTCTTCATTAAGGGCAAACCGCTGGCTCCCCAAGATCTTTTTGAGTGGCCCAAAAAGATGATAGGAAACCCGGGGCCATGTCTGGACTCTTCCATATAGTAGTACTTGTACTTGTAGTACTATCTCACCTTCCATATAGTTGGGGCCAAGTCAGGACTATATGTATGAGTCCGGGCTTAGCTCCGACTACGTGGAAGGTGAAGCAGTACTTGCCAACCCAATTTAGTTAATGTATTGTGTTTTATATTTTCAAGAGCTTATGCAGTATGTAATTTAAGAATTTGAAACACACTGCTCAATACAATTGATACTTTCATTTTGGCTTCTGGGCTGGAATCGGCTCTTCGATAATTCTACTACTGACGTTTCGTCACCACTTGTACGGGTACATCTTCAGGGTTTAGCTGCTGTTACTGCTTTCGTTGTGCTGAGACTGGAGTAGTTAAGTCTTGAAATTTTCCATACAAATGGTGATGAAACGTCGATAGCAGAATTATCGAAACCGCGGTCACAGCCCGGAAGTTAAGATGAAGAAAGTATACGTATGAACCGCGGAAGTCTACGAGCCAGATCAATTGATGAATATTTCATAAAATGATAATATATTACAAAGAAGTTGATTTAAGGTCATTTCTTGATTTCGGTATGTTTGTGCATAAGTATCTGAACATATTGTGTATAGTATTTTTTTTTAGACGCGGATAACTTTAAATTGAAATAAGGCCCAGAAAAATGTTTATAATATTCATAAAATTGGCATTATTGAAAAGATAATTTTATGGCATTAATGTTTAAATATGATTTCGGGCATGGGGCTGCCGCTGCTGACGCGTATATAGCGTAATCTGGAGGTCCAATTCTCACACACTCTCCACAGTAAATGAGGCTGTATTTCAGGTTGCTTCAGGTTTATCGGCGTAGACATGAAACTTTATATATTCCCAGAGAAAATAATAGATAGAGATAGCCAGTTAACAGGTCCATTACGTGAAATTAATCGTTCGTCAAATATTTATTTCAGTAAATTAATTGTACCGCGCGTTGTGTGGCATGTGGCGCCATCTGGCTGAAACCATAATGTCTACAACATTAATGCCTTGCAACTGGGGCACGAGAAAATTAGTAATCATGTCTCTGAACCGCTCACCGTTGACTATAACGTTTTGACTATTTTTGAGAACATATGGACCAATGATTCCATCGGCGCCTAAAACGCACCGAGCGGTGATTTTTTCTGGATGTAATGATGGTTTGACATTGGCTTGTGGATTATCATCGCTCAAAATGCAACAATTCTGCTTATTAACAACAAAATTTTCAAATGAAATTGTGGATCAACAGCAATGTTTCCTTCGGCTCATTCACCAAATGTAAGGCGTGGACGATGATCGTGTAGCTTCAATTCCTGTACAAGTTGAATCTTGTAAGCACGTAAGCCAAGATCTTTACGCAAAATTTTTCATAAAGTGGATGGACGCATGTCTAATTATTGAGCAGGATGACGAATTGACGCATTTGGATGGATCATCATCAACACTATGCTGACAATCATCAATCGCTTGTTGTGTGCACACTGTAGGACGTCTTAGGGGATGCGTATTATCGTTTAGAGTAAATGTATTGCGAAAACGATCTATAGTTATTCGAATTAATCGCTCTGATTGACGATTATGAGCACTATAAAATGCACGTACTACCCGATGAGTTTCTCGACTTGAACCATGTCTTTCAAAATAAATTTGAACAATTTGTTAACGTTGCTCCGACTTGAGTCTATTTACGATGAATTGCCGAACCAACTCAACTCCAAAACAACCGAGAAGTGTCAAATCGGCTCTCACAGAAAACGGTATTGCCAATTTAAAGTTCTCCGCCTCCAAAAAAAAAAACATTCTTTATTTCAACTTGTTTGGACAAACTATATGTGACTTGTTGAATTTTCAATCTAGGAAAAGTACAGAAGTTTTATTAAAACCATTCGTACAAAAAAATAGAGATTAATGAGATATATTAATTGGCACCATTTCTTATTGCCAATAATATAAAATATCCGTTAATTGTTTTGAGCAGTTTTTCTTGTGAATAGGATGTACAATGATGACACTATTACATTGTTCACTACATAATTACTACGCTTTTGGGCTTAACAATATACACAAATCATGGAGTTGAATATGATGGAGCCTGTGGTTTATTGACTTGATCAATAAGGTTAATATATAACCCCTTTCCACAATTAACTATTTGTAAATTCTGTATACGTATTTCGACAACCAAGTTGTCATCATCAGCAGATAAAATCAAAGTGTCGCACCTGGTAAAACACGGCGAAAAAATTGTACGAAAAATATACTCCGTACGCGATCCGCATCGTTGAAAACCAAGATGTGCACTGTGTCTGTTTCACAAGGTTTTTGAAAATACTTTTACTTAAACTAACATGCACTACACCGAAAAAGGTTATTATGGTCAAAAATGTGTGTGATTTATGTGTGTTTTATGATATTGTTCCTCTTGTCTTTCAGTAGAGAAAAAAGAGGCGTTTGCAGGGGGCCGGCGTCATAAACATTTACCAGATGGCCTGAATTCTTTACGATGTGCATGCTTTCATACGCGTCCAGTTCGCGATAATTGTACACGTTCTTTATCAAATGTAAACAATCCATATTAACACTGTGGTTATTTTCTAATACATGTCTCGCTATACCCGATTTTTCCGGTCGGTTGAATTTTATGTGCGAAAGGTGTTCTTTATACCTGGTTTCGATCGATCTTTTGGTTTGGCCGATGTATTGTTTATTGCACTCTAAACATTCAATTCGGTAGATTCCCGATTTTTTATTCTCTTCAATTTTGTCTTTTGCATTTCCTAACAGCAATTTAAGGGTATTATTAGGGCGGGAACATACCTTAAACCCGTGATCTTTAAAAATACTATTCAGATTTTTTGTCACACGATGGAAAGGTAAACAAACAAAATACTTTTCCCGATTGCTCTGTGGTGAAAGACATGTGGTGTCACGGATTGTTTTTCTTATGTTGGCCTTTCTAATTAATCCATTGATTATTTCCGAATCGAAACCGTTGTATACCGCGATATTCTTAATGAGGTTCAATTCTCTTTCATATCTTACTTTTGTTAATGGGAAATTGATCAAACGATTAATCAGAAAATTGAATGAAGCCATCTTCTGTTGCATGCTGTGATTTGAGTCAGCCGTAATGAATCTATTGACATTGGTTTCTTTTCGGAAAATATCAATTTCTATTTTGAGATCTTTCTTAATAACTAAGGTGTCCAAAAAAGGCAACTTGTCATTGTTTTCTTTTTCTACTGTGAATTTAATTGTCGGAAATTTTGAATTTAACTGTTTAACGAAATCATTTAAGTTGCATTTTTGTGTATTGAAAACCGCGAAAATATCATCGACATACCTGACCCAAATTCTAGGAAAATATTTAGCTTTATTTTTTAGTTCTATTTCAAAATTACTCATAAACAGGTCCGCTATGAATGGAGAAAGACAATTGCCCATTGCAGTTCCCTGTTTTTGTTCATAGAACTTCCCTTCGAACTGAAAACAATTTTGGGACATGCAAAGGTTTGTTAATTTCACGTATTCCTTTATTTTCTCTGGTTCGATCTTATTTTTGTGAAGCAATTCTTCTAAATATTTTAAAGTTTCTGGGATCGGTACCGAAGGAAACAATGACGTTACGTCGAATGAAACTAAAATTTCTCCTTTTTCTAATTTACAATCTTTGATCCTTTGGATAAATTCTAATGAATTATTGACTGAGAGACTTTCAAGTTTTTCGGGCAAATTTTTGTATTCATTCACTAGCCATTTCGATAACAAGTAAGTAGGGGAGTTGATCCCTGAGACAATTGGTCTCATTGTGTTGCCTGGTTTGTGTATTTTAGGCAAACAATATAGTCTAGGGATCAACGGATTACTTACACTTAGCCTATAATTCAGATTCGGGGTTATTAACTTTGAACAACTTTTTAACGCGTTTTTTGTGTCCCTAATCATTTTTGGTAATGGAGTTTTCGTACATTCAACATAGGGACCTTCTGAGATTAAATTTTTCACTCTTAGAAAATAGTCGCTTTTGTTCAAAATTACTAACTTATTCCCTTTATCTGCTTTTAAATAAAAACAGTCTTTCGATCTGAGACTCTTAATTAAGTTCCATTCGTGGTGCACTACTTTTTGTTTTTGTTCTTGTAAGTTCTGTTTGATTTGAGTCTTACAAGCTTCTCTAATAAAATTTTTTGAGGTTTGATCTAAATATTTAATAGCCGCTTCGATGCTTGCGATCACCTCCTCGGTAGGGGTTTCGCGGTACGACAAACAATGTTTTAAACCTTTATTTAATAAGTCTATTTCTCCTCGATTAAAAGTCTCGGATGAATTATTGACGACGAGTGTTTCTTTTATAGGATTTATATTAACATTCTTGTCTGATCGTGGGCATAAATTTTTGAATTTCTTGTTCAAACCTTTAATTTTCTTATTTAATTTATGGTTTGTAATTTCCGCGATTTTTCTATAAAAGCAACACCAGTCTTGATACTCAGATTCATTTAAGTTTTTTGTTAATTTTAAATGCAGTTCATATAATTTTAATTCTAATCTACTTCTTTTACTGTACAGATATTTCATTTCCATTTTTAACCATTTCATTTTCGCATATGAAATGATTTTTTCGTTCATTCTACAATTTGATGTGACATTTACTTTAATAAATTTAGGAAAAACATTTCTATTTTTACATCGATTCAAGAAATTTATATCTGCACTTATAAACTTAGCTTTACTATATATCTTGTGAAATGCGTTGTACTCCTTTGACCGGGAAGTCATCTTGTAGTTGAATTTGATGGAGCCTGTGGTTTATTGACTTGATCAATAAGGTTAATATATAACCCCTTTCCACAATTAACTATTTGTAAATTCTGTATACGTATTTCGACAACCAAGTTGTCATCATCAGCAGATAAAATCAAAGTGTCGCACCTGGTAAAACACGGCGAAAAAATTGTACGAAAAATATACTCCGTACGCGATCCGCATCGTTGAAAACCAAGATGTGCACTGTGTCTGTTTCACAAGGTTTTTAAAAATACTTTTACTTAAACTAACATGCACTACACCGAAAAAGGTTATTATGGTCAAAAATGTGTGTGATTTATGTGTGTTTTATGATATTGTTCCTCTTGTCTTTCAGTAGAGAAAAAAGAGGCGTTTGCAGGGGGCCGGCGTCATAAACATTTACCAGATGGCCTGAATTCTTTACGATGTGCATGCTTTCATACGCGTCCAGTTCGCGATAATTGTACACGTTCTTTATCAAATGTAAACAATCCATATTAACACTGTGGTTATTTTCTAATACATGTCTCGCTATACCCGATTTTTCCGGTCGGTTGAATTTTATGTGCGAAAGGTGTTCTTTATACCTGGTTTCGATCGATCTTTTGGTTTGGCCGATGTATTGTTTATTGCACTCTAAACATTCAATTCGGTAGATTCCCGATTTTTTATTCTCTTCAATTTTGTCTTTTGCATTTCCTAACAGCAATTTAAGGGTATTATTAGGGCGGGAACATACCTTAAACCCGTGATCTTTAAAAATACTATTCAGATTTTTTGTCACACGATGGAAAGGTAAACAAACAAAATACTTTTCCCGATTGCTCTGTGGTGAAAGACATGTGGTGTCACGGATTGTTTTTCTTATGTTGGCCTTTCTAATTAATCCATTGATTATTTCCGAATCGAAACCGTTGTATACCGCGATATTCTTAATGAGGTTCAATTCTCTTTCATATCTTACTTTTGTTAATGGGAAATTGATCAAACGATTAATCAGAAAATTGAATGAAGCCATCTTCTGTTGCATGCTGTGATTTGAGTCAGCCGTAATGAATCTATTGACATTGGTTTCTTTTCGGAAAATATCAATTTCTATTTTGAGATCTTTCTTAATAACTAAGGTGTCCAAAAAAGGCAACTTGTCATTGTTTTCTTTTTCTACTGTGAATTTAATTGTCGGAAATTTTGAATTTAACTGTTTAACGAAATCATTTTTACATTTGATAAAGAACGTGTACAATTATCGCGAACTGGACGCGTATGAAAGCATGCACATCGTAAAGAATTCAGGCCATCTGGTAAATGTTTATGACGCCGGCCCCCTGCAAACGCCTTTTTTTCTCTACTGAAAGACAAGAGGAACAATATCATAAAACACACATAAATCACACACATTTTTGACCATAATAACCTTTTTCGGTGTAGTGCATGTTAGTTTAAGTAAAAGTATTTTCAAAAACCTTGTGAAACAGACACAGTGCACATCTTGGTTTTCAACGATGCGGATCGCGTACGGAGTATATTTTTCGTACAATTTTTTCGCCGTGTTTTACCAGGTGCGACACTTTGATTTTATCTGCTGATGATGACAACTTGGTTGTCGAAATACGTATACAGAATTTACAAATAGTTAATTGTGGAAAGGGGTTATATATTAACCTTATTGATCAACTACACAAATCATGGGTATTTACTGGTAATGTACTGGTTCTTTTTGCGGAAGTTTCGATCAAAAACTGCGGCAAAGAAGTATGTCGACACCAACTACAAACCTCTGAACTCTCGCAAACGCTTTATTTCACTCGTTTTAAAAGATAATTTAATAGCAAATAAAGACAACACTACCTAATAGAAACTGAGTGTACATTAGAGATAATCCCTCTAAATTTCTCTGTCGTTGTTCATTCATCGCGTGTTCAGATCCATAGCACTTTGCACGCTCTTCTTCAGCTCTTCAGATAATGTTGACTTATTCTTTTAATCTATTATGTCTTATAATGTTCCGCAACACGAACTCCGCACATATTGTATGGATCTGTTCGGATGATTTGGTAGGTGATATGTTGGTTTCGCGAGAAATGAAGCGGGTGGCAGTCCCTTGGCATGCTCACAGACAATACAAATAAAGAACTTAATTAATATGTTTGAAAAACATACCAATAAATTCATAAGTGTTTACGTTCTTGCTTGTATATTTAATGTACTGTATTAGAATTGGAATCGTCGTTGTTTAAGATTGGATTGCATGAAATGGAATAGTTTTTGGCTGAGTAGTTGTAAATATGATTTCCAATTTGGTCTTGTCTGTACATTGCCTTAAATACTCAATACTCTGATGTTTCTTTATTGTTAACCATTGCATAGTAAAATCTTTTATCTAGTTTGTTATTTACTTATATAATTTGCGTTTCCTATAGTCTACAATGTACGATAAAGCAAAGAATAATAGACCTAAAATTGGCTGGATAGCCGAATTGTTGAATATGACATTTTTAACGACAAAAGTTTACTATTCGAAAAGTAGAAAATAATATGGAGACTCCCAGCAGGACGGACAGAAAATCAAGTTAATTATAATATATACTAGCAAGGGCAAAAATTGACATTTTTTAAAAGTTGTAGTACATTAAAGAATGCTCGTATGCTGATATTTTCTCCAAAGTTTGAATGATTGTACAGAAATAACAGAAAAATTGTCTTCTGCTTGTTCAGAACTATTGTTTTACGTACTACGAAGGCAAAATTCAGAACTTTTTATTTTGACGAAAATTGTAATTTTTCCAAAATTTTCGTAAAAATTGGCATTTTTCAAAAGTTATCGTACGTTAAAGAATGCTCGTGTGCTGACATTTTCTAGGGTTTTAAAAACGATTCTGGAGTCAAAATTTATGTATCTCTTTCGGCTCAATTCTGAAAGAGGGAGAAATTCGAAAAGTCATACAAAAACACGAATCTTTGATAGTTCAAGTGGATTATCTCCAAAGTTTGAATGATTGTACTATGAACAACAGAAAATTTGTATTCTGCTTGTTCAGAACTACTGTTTTACGTACTACGAAGGCAAAATTTAGAACTTCTTATTTTGACGAAAATCGTAATTTTTCCAATTCGCAAAATTTACATTTTTCAAAAGTTATAGTACACTAAAGAATGCTCGTTTGCTGACATTTTCCAGGGTCTTAAAAACGATTCTGGAGTCGAAATTTATCTAACTCTTTCGGCTTAATCCAGAGAAAAGGACAAATTCGAAAAGTCAAACAAAAACACGAATCTTTAAAAGTTCAAGTGGATTATCTTCAAAGTTTGAATGATTGTACTATGGGCAACAGAAAATTTGTATTCTACTTGTTTAGAACTACTGTTTTACCTACTACAAAGACGAAATTCAGAACTTTTTATTTCGACGAACATCTCAATTTTTTCATACGTAAAAAATTGTTATTTTTCAAAAGTTACCGTACGTTAAAGAATGCTCGTGTGCTGACATTTTTTAGGGTCTTAAAAACGATTCTGAAATCAAAATTTATGTAACTCTTAATTCAAAAAGGAAGAGAGACTCGAAAATTCATACCAAAACACAAACCTTCAAAAGTTTAAGTTTATTATCTCCAAAATTTTAATATTTAAACTATGAACAACAGAAAATTTGTATTCTGCTCGTTCAGAAAATGACGAATGTGTGTACAGCACGATGTCACACCTCCGTCCTTCGATAGATAAGTAACAGACTTTATTAATTAAAATTATACGAACCCGAAGAAGGGATTCAGCAGTTGCTTGTTCGCCAAGATCACCAGGTTCAAATCTCCTAGATTGCTTTTTATGGAAAAGGCTGAAAAATTGGTTTCTGCCGAATAATTTGGAAACAGAGAACAATTTGCTAGAATTATGAATGCCGCAGAAACTATTCGTGCTGAGACTGTTAGCAGAACTACTTCTTCAATTCTAAGAAGAGCTAGACTATGCATACAGCAAATAGGTTGACATTCTGAACAACTAGTTCTATAGACCTACTTCTTTTTAGATGATTTTCATTGCGATTTTTTTGCAGTTGTACATAATATCTGCATTAATAGCGTGATCTAAAACTACCAATACTTGTAGACATGTCAAGTAGACATTTTTAGCTTGAAATTGTTTCAATGATATATTTAAATTAAATATACGTATTCAAAC
>JAVIWB010003514.1:0-48128 GCA_031893035.1 Dermolepida albohirtum | reverse complement strand
TCCACACCCTCTCACGGTAGATAATCTACAAAAGTAGTACTAGAAAATAGTAGACAGCGCAGGCCCTTCTTCGCGCATTTTGGTGTAAGGATTTGCAATAAGGCATCCGTATTTCATTAGTAGCAATCATTGTGAAAAACTTCTTCTTCTGTTCTTATGAATCCGCCTTCTTGATTGGATCTAAAGCGAATATCAAATCTAACCCAATCACTTCATAAAATTGTGTTCCATTGATTTCGAGACCTTGCTTTATGTTGTCTTGCTCAAAGCAATGTTTCTCTTTTGTTTCTGTGTAAGTAAAGGCGTCTTTTTTGCCTTTTCATTTTTTGATATTCCGAACCAGGAATTTTATTAACTTTAATAATATTTCACACTGAATACTGTATAAATTAATATCTTCTGAGATTTGTGTAGCAAACTTTCCTTTCGGATACTAGTTAATCAAATTCTTCTAATTTTTTTAAACGACCTTACCTCGAGACATTTTTATAATTGTTAACAACAATTGTTCAAATATTCTATGAAATATCGCTTACAATTATTAAAAATGCCAAATACAGTACACTCCAGGAGAGTTAGCAAGCGGTGGGACTAAGTTCCCGCAGCATTAGAAGTGGTGGAAAGTCTTGCAATAGGTTTAACATAATGTTTCAAGACACCATAGACAGGGCGTGTATGTTTCTAAAAGGAACTATGGTGCAACCCCACTACTCGCTATCTCTCCTGGATATTGATACAATTTGTCTCAAAACAGCACACTTGATTTATAAACAACGGTAAGCAATTTTAACCTCAAAATATCTGAGAATATTAAAGAAATTATGGTAACAGCGCATAGAATGACTAAAAATCATGTACTTTAAAATTGTTTTTCTTTAGTACGGCAAATTTACAATTTATCTAACGGCTTATAAAAATAATCGACTCTATTATTCTAAAGCATTTTTCCCAGTAATGAAATGAGCGAAAGCAAAACATTTTGCTGATCTAAATACAGATAAACACATATTTTTTTTAATTAAAATAATAAAGGAACGAATTCAAACGTACAGGAAGCATATGCAAATTTATTGATTAAAGTATAAATAGAGGAGCCTTCCGTACTTACATGATAAGCATATTACAATCGGTGGGTATCCGGACTGCTTAAATATTGACACAGAACTTGATTTCAGCTTGCCTAGGGTTTAAGCCGTACTTTTCGGAGCTTTAGAAAACAACTGGCAGAAGGAATCAATGAATTTCGTTGACTGTGCAATATTGTATGTAACATGTGTACATTGTACGGCTTGATCTCCTTGAAATTGAATATCTATAGACAATTCTAGATTGATTATTAAGTGTATAATATATGCATGTACACTACCAACCGTAAGTGTTTGTCCACGCTTATGTTTTTATATTATTCAAATAAACAATATTATAGTCGAACTATAACCAATATGTTATTAAAATTCAATTAAATTCTTCGATATTTATGTATTTAAGTACTTTAAAACTAAATTATTGACGATAAACATTTTACAACCCAAATCAGGCTATTAAATAGAGACATTTTCATTGGAAATTTTAATACAATCACATTAAACCATAATTCAAATAACAAGATGTTTGGTATTTGTATCATACATACATACTCCTGGGTATTTATGTATTTAAATACTTTAAAACTAAATTATCGACAATGAACATTTTGCAACCCAAATAAGGCTATTAAATAAAGATGTTTTCGTTGGAAATTTTAATACAATCACATTAGACCATAATTCAAAAACAAGATGTTTTGTATTTGTATAAAAATTAGTTTTGATTCTCGAACTATCAGAGAATTGTAAAGAATTCTAAAGAATTCGTGTGGCAGTGCTTGTGTATTATTTTAAAATAAAATCGATATTTTGAATAACGCCGCGTTGAAAAGGAATATCAGTTCAAACACGTGATCTTATAACGTAGTGTTTCATGATATTGGCAAAAACAATAGACAAATCACGAAGTTATTGAACTTAAACCACAAAACTGTATCGTGTAATATTAAAAATGTGGAGAAACTGGTAGTTCATTGAATTAAAGTGGCCGGGTTGATCAAAAATAACAACACTAGCAGAGAATCAAGCAACAGCTTTGTTAAGTAAAAGAAATAGACGAAAAACTGCACCAGAGATAAACATTAATCGAAATAAACCAGCTAGCGTCACAACGGTGAAAATGGGTTTATGCGAAGAAAATTGTTCGGGAAAGTTGCCGTGCGAAAACCGCTATTGTGTAAACAAATAAAACGGTTAATTTAGGCAAAACAACATGAGGATTGTATGCTGGAAGAGTGGAAAAAAATGCTATAGACCGATGAATACAAATTCGAGATATTCGACTCAAAAAGAAGAACGTTTGTCCGAAAATCAACAGGACTGGAATCATACATTGCATCTATCACGAAGAATGGCGGAGAACTAGTAATGGTTTGGGGTTATTGGAACATCTGTAATCGTATTCGAATAGACGGTATTCTAAGAAAAGAATGACAGAGAGAAATTTTGGAAAAATCTTTGTGTTCCTGTAAGACAACGATCCTAAACACACGTCTAAATTATGTCAGGAAGGAATAATTGTTATCAGGTTGTTACAAATGAAATGTCCGATTTTGTAAGGAATAAAAAAAAGTCTAAATTTAAAAAAATATAAATATTTATTCTGCAAAATAGTCTCCATTTACATCAATAGTTTGTTGCCAACGGCCTGGAAGCTGAAAAATTCCCTTTGAAAAGAAATCTAGGTTTTGACGGCTCACATATTGCTCAAACACTGCTATTACAGACTCCCGGTCAGGGAAGTCCCTATTTTTTAAGTGATTGTCTAAACTTCGGAAAAAATGAAAATCAGTTGGCGAAAGGTCAGGTGAATAAGGTGGGTGAGGGAGAATTTCGTAACCAAATTCCGAAAGTTTTTGGATTGCCTGTCGTGCAACATGAGGTTTTGCATTATCATGAAGAAGTATGGGTCCATGTCTATTGACTAGTGAGGGCTGCAAGCGGCTCAATTTTCCATGCATAGTTTCCAGTTCGGCACAATAGGACGCTGCCGTGATGATTTCACCAGGTTGCAAAAATGAATAGTGAATAATACCCTTACTGGTCCACCATACAGTCACCATAATCTTTCGCGGGTGAAGTGATGCTCGTGCATGCTGTCTTGGTGCTTCACTTCGATCTAACCATTGTTCTGACCGTCTCCGATTATCATAAAGTATCCACTTTTCGTCACACGTTACCAATCATCATTCATTACACGTGGTTTCACCGAACGTCTGATTAATTTCTCCCGTTGCTGCAGCTGCATTTAATCCCTTTGTAAATTGAAAGAAGTAAATTGCCCGAATATCTCTTGCCGACAGCATTTCCATAGGCGAGACAAGGACAGGTGTATTAATCTTTCCAAGAAATGGAACAGGTACACACTTCAAAATAAATACCGTTTTCTACAAATATAATTTTCACCAAAAGCATACACGTCTTCGCACAGGTGCGATTCAGTTCAGACTGAAGGAAAAAACGAACATTACATTTGTAACAACCTGATATTACGAAATGGCCTCCTTAGAGTCCTGATTTGAAT
This sequence comes from Dermolepida albohirtum, assembly GCA_031893035.1. Lineage (NCBI taxonomy): Eukaryota > Metazoa > Arthropoda > Insecta > Coleoptera > Scarabaeidae > Dermolepida > Dermolepida albohirtum. The sequence continues at coordinate 44,519 of JAVIWB010003514.1, read as the reverse complement.
CTTATAGAGCTGTTATGTAAATAAAAACACTATGGACCCAACTACAGGGTACATGGTCAAAAATAGAACCGGAAACTGTGGCAAAGTCACTAGAGAGGATGCCGAAATAGTGCCAGGCAATAATAAAAGCTAAAGTCACATCGATGAATCAAAAATTTAAACTAATTTGAAAGAATGATTATTAAAATGTTTAAAATAACACATTGTTAAGATTTTAAAGTATTTCGTATAATTATTATAACAAGAAACGATAAATACTTTGTACACTATTTTTCCAATAATTATTGTCACAGTTAGGGACGAATTTTCGCACCGATTCTGATACTCAGGCCTAGCGAAAATGCTGGAAGCAGCTCAGTCGTCTCGGCGCAGCTCCCAAGGAACAAAAAGTCCCACCCGTTATGCTTACGAACAACACGGTGTGGGGATATATTACCAACACGTGAGCCTTTACCAAAGCCTAAAACATCCCTGAAGGCATAAAACTTTTTCTCTTCATCTAAAAATTTTAACGAGCCAGTGGTGTAAGTACAATTGATCAAAAATTCTGTTTTTTAAATTTAAATTAATATAAAGGGTTTTCCAATAGGGACTTGACAACTTTTAATTCAATTTGTGAACGCACCCTTTCACTAATCATCGAACTGTCACTGTCAACTTATTCAGTAAACTTAACATTTGCATCATGATAAAGTACACGAACGAACAACGTCTGCAAATTATAAAAATTTACTACAAAAATTCGGAGTCGGTGACCGCTACTTTAAGAGCGTTAACTTCGATTTTCGGTCGTATTTCTCGCCCTAGTAGACAGGCAGTAACAAGTTTAGTGCAAAAATTTGAGTCTATATATTCGTTGTGTGATGTTGCCGTGCCGGTGAGACAACGGGTTGGTCGAAGTGTCGAAAATATCGCTACCGTTGAAACGTCCGTAGCAAATGATTCAAATCAGTCAATTCCACGGCGTTCTCAAGAGTTGGGCATCGCCCAGACCACTTTATGGCGAATTTTGCGTAAGGATCTTAGTTTACACCCATACAAGATCAAGCTGACTCAAGAATTGAAGCCGATGGACCATTTGAAGCGACGTACATTCTCCGATTGGGCTCTGGAAAAGATACGCCAAGATGATCAATTTCATCGCAAAATCATTTTCAGTGACGAAGCTCATTTTTGGCTCAATGGGTTCGTCAATAAGCAAAATATGCGTTATTGGTCGGGTGAAAATCCACATGTGCTTCATGAAACACCACTTCATCTACAAAGAATAACTGTTTGGTGCGGTTTGCATACTGGCGGCGTCATAGGGCCATATTTTTTCGTCGACGATAATGATCGTCACGTTACTGTGAATGGTAATCGTTATCGCGCCATGATTACTGATTACTTTTGACCCGAATTGGAAGATATGGACTTGGACAATATGTGGTTTCAGCAGGACGGTGCCACAAGCCACACAGCACACGTTACAATCGATTTATTGAAGAGTAAGTTTGATGAGCGTGTTATCTCAAGAAATGGACCAGTCGATTGGCCGCCTCGTTCGGGCGATTTAACGCCTCTAGACTTTTTTCTTTGGGGCTACGTCAAGTCATTGGTCTATGCCAACAAGCCGACAACGTTGGAAGAGCTCAGAGCCAACATTGAACGCGAAATAGCAGCCGTTTCGGCCGAATTGTGTGGCCGAGTCATCGAAAATTGGGTCCAACGAATCGACCGCTGCAAACGTGCCCGCGGTGGCCATATGAACGAAGTCGAGTTCCATTCATAAATGTTTTGATTGTACTTTAACCCGACAATAAAGCTTTTGAAATATCTCAAATGGTCTGCATTTTATTTTGAAAAAAAAGTTGTTAAGTCCTTATTGGAAAACCCTTTAGTTACTTCCTTTATTTAAAATATTTATCGTTTATAATTTAAATCAAATAAAATAAAAATAAAAGATTTACGAGAAACATTAAAAATAAGAAATAACTTTTCTTCCATACTTTTAAGATCACAAGATCATAAAGGACAACGAGAATGTCGGTTATAAACAAATGAAATATGTTTTGAACAATTTTAAAAGACCAGAAGTTAAACTGTTAGACGGCATCTAACATTTACGCCATCGCTGCATTCTTTAAAATAGCATTAAGAAATTCTTTAGTACTGGTTGAACATGTGGCGATCTTTTGCAAGAGAAGTATGTATATAATTAAGGAACTATTTTAACTACAAAATTCTATATTTATTTTAACAGGTGCATTAATTATTTAAAATATAATGTAACATCTATGTATATTCAAAAATTTTAAGGCAAATTTCACACCACATTTTTCACGATAAATTATTTTAACCTTTAAATTTAAACACCTTTATAAATTAGAGACCGAATAAATTGCTTCCAATTTAACTTACCTCAAACGTTGGACGTCAAATATTTGTGTGTTATTGACGCAATGATATGTATGTATGTACTGCTCAAAAGATATTCAGAGGTACATTACTAGCTCCGTTGGAATCATAAAATTGTATAAATAATCACGGTTCTTCAGGTTTATTACATGCGTTTCTTTTACTTAGAATTAGGGTAAATATTACTCTGTCGATCGGGTTTTCGGAGTTCAATTTAATAATATATGTATATACAGAAAGTGTTGTGAATTAGACACATGCTACTGAATGGTAGTGGTGTAAAAAACAATTGCTTTTTCAAAATTGATGGTTCACTTTTTCAAGTTTTTATCTTTGCTAAATTGGATTTTATTCTTCAAGTTCGTTATAAAGATATAAAGTACAAAATTAGTGCCACTAAAATAAAAACGATAAATACTTAAGTTATCACATACACACTCTTAGAGGGTTCTAACAATTCTGAATAAATTTTACTTGTATAGACGCATTAAACCAACCCTTTGTCTTCTTAGAATTTAGCGACCGCAGGTAAAGATTATGAGTTATAATTTCTGAAACCGAATACTATAAAAGAAGTAAATATGTATACGAGGATGGTCCCGAAAGTACCCGGCCTGACCTGGAAATGGCGGTAGTCGTTTGAAAAATATCACTGTATTAAAAAGTACACAATTTATAGAGCATATGTTTCAAGTTTGAAGACGCCACGTTGTTTAGTATTTGTTTGGCAGCTATCAATAGTAAACGTTTTTAGTGAATTTGTAAAAATGGAGAAAATTGGTCATCGTTACGTGATACAATACTTTTATTTGAAAAGCCTTAGGGCAACCGATATAAAAGCTGAACTGGATTCTACTCTGGGTGGGTCTGCTCCTTCGTTTACAATAGTGAAATATTGGGTAGCAGAGTTTAAACGAGGCCCTACAAGCTGCCAAGACGAGCATCGCAGTGGTTGACCAAATGAGGTGACGACTCCAGAAATGGTGAAGAAAATCCACAAAGCGGTATTGGATGATCGTCGACTGAAAGTGCGCGAGCTAGCAGATATAGTAGGCATTTCAAAAAGTGTGGTACATCGCATATTATCTGAGAATTTGGACATGAGAAAGCTGTGTGCAAGATGGGTGCCTCGTTTGCTCACACTCGAGCAAAAACAGTGTCGCGAAGATGTTTCAATTGAGTGTTTAGCGAACAAAGCAGAATTTTTGCGCCGTTTCATAACCATGGATGGGACATGTGTCCATCACTTCACACCCGAGACAAAAGGACAATCAAAACAATGGACTAAAAAGGGAGAACTGGCTCCAAAAAGCGAAGACCGTTTCATCTGTAGGCAAGGTCATGGCCTCGGACTTTTGGGATGCGCATGGAATAATCTTCATTGACTATCTTGAAAAACGAAAAACTAGTTTGAACGAAGAAATCAAGCAAAAATGGATGCATTTGGCTAACAAGAAAGTGTTGTTTCATCAAGAAAATGCACAAGCTCACAAACCCTTATTGCAATTTCCAAAATTAATGAATTAAAGTTTGAATTGCTACCTCATGCACCCTATTCATCAGATTTAGCCTCCTCGGATTATTTTCTGTTCCCAAACTTGAAAAAATGGCTGAGTGGTTAAAGATCTTCCAACAATGAAGAGGTGATGTCCGCAGTTAATGGCTATTTTGAGGAGCAAAACAGTTCTTATTATAAAAAGGGTATCGAACTTATTGAACATCGCTGGGAAAAGTGTATAGAGCTCAAAGGAGATTATGTTGAAAAATAAATATATTTCTTTCCAAAATTTTTGTGTTTTCTTTGTTGGAACGGGTACCTCTGGGACCACCCTCGTATTATAAACTAACAGTATATACATTTAAGAAGTATGCACATTTATCTTTCCTAAAAAGTACAATAATATGTACTTAAAATATATTTTTCATCATAAATGAGTTGTAGGTTAATTTAATTACCAAATACTGTGTATAGAAGTCCTGTCGCGTTCGAATGTTTAAAAAGTGTCCCACTTTGTATTTAATTAGTGTCTTTTTCAATGTTGTCTTTGAATGTAACATCAAAACATTTTCTCCGAAAATTTCATGCACTACACTTCCTACTAAAACGCTTTAATTAAAGTTTGAATTACTATCTAACATTTACGTTTACGTTCGCCCAAAAAAAGGAAGATATAAATAATTCTTTTTCATCATTGAAACGCTACTATCACAGGAACCCCATCGATTAACTTTTATCAAAAAAAACGTTTCCCCAAAAGAGTGTGCGTGATCACATGCTCTTTTTGAACTGTTTATTTTCTGGAAGCCCTCATCTTAATTAGATTTTAATTCCAGTTTATAAACGTTTATAAAAAAAGATACACTCCGGCTGCGGATGTAGCAGAGTAGGGTGTTTATAATTCTCTTTCCGTTACTGTCGAACACCTAGAAACATTTATCATTGCTAATTATGCCTTATGTTCCTTTCTTCTGAGCGGCTGACTAAATGGTTTAGCATTTACGTTGATGAGTTATTAATGTATAGAGATGGAAGTGTTTGTAAATTAGGAAAAAAACACTTGTTAACAACGCTTTAAAAAAATTCTTTTTCTAAACAGAAAGAAAACAAAATTAACACTTGCCTCAGAAAATATCAAAAGAGTACACCATATAAATGCCTGTAATTTAATTTATATGATACTTGAGAGCCATCTATCTGTCAAGTCGGGAACATTATTACTATTCTTATATATTTTTACATTTAAAAATTAATTTTGTTTATTACAGTGAATTTGAACTCTATAAAATTCTATTTACTACTATTAGATGTATTAAACCCGAAACATCGCTTGCAAACCGCTCATATTTTTAATTTGTATTTTGTCTATGTGACATATAATACTGGCTGAGCAAACTCAAGTGAAGTGTGGTGGTATCATAAAGGTCCCTAGTTCAATTTCAAATGTTGGCTGAATAATTTTATAGCAAATTATTTTCACACGATTCTTGACATTTGACAGATGAGAAATTTACAAATGTACTTACAATAGCCAGAAAATTAGTCAAAATTCGAAGGAAGACAAAACTAAATAAAAAACGAACTAAATAATTTAACCAAAAATACGTAAGTAAAAACAGCGTATCGGTAATACTCAGAAATTCTTATGGACAACTTACGAAAACTAAAAAAGATGAAACTAGGGACCTTTATGATACCACCACACTTCACTTGAGCTTGCTCACCCAGTAGTTTTAAGTATATTTTTTGTATTGTTAAGTGAGTGTTTTGTTTGGGAGACGCAGACAGCGAACTTTAAATTGGCAATACTGTTTTCTATGACAGCCGATTTGACAGTTGTTGTTTTGGAGTTAATTTAGTTTGGCAATTCATCATGAATAGACTCATGCCGGAGCAACGTTTGCAAATTGTTCAAATTTATTTTGAAAAACGTGGTTCAATTCGAGAAACTCATCGGGCATTACATGCATTTTATGGTGCCCATAATCGGCCATCAGAGCGATTGATTCCAGAAACTATGGATTGTTCTCGCAACACGTTTTCTCTAAACGATAATACGCATCCCGTAAGACGTCGTACAGAGCGTACACAACAAGATGATGTCAAAAATGATGATGGTCAGAATGTTACAGACAACGATGAGCGGTAACTTTTACGTGCCTCAATTGCAAGACATTAATGTTGTAGACATGTGATTTCGGCAGGGAGGCGCCACATGCCACACAACGCGCGATACAATTAATTTACTGAAAGAAACATTTGACGAACGATTAATTTCACGAAATGTAAATTTTAACTGGCCACTTCGTTCGTGCGATTTGACGTCATTAGATTATTTACTCTGGAGATATGTAAAGTCGCATATCAACGCCGATAAATCTGGAATAACTGAGCACTCGGAAGCCAACATTCGACGCATTATTGCCGAAATACAGCCTGATTTACTGCGAAGAGCTTGTGAAAAGTGGACATCCAGATTACGCCATGTACGCGCCAGCCGTGGCGGTCACATATCCGAAATCATATTCAAACATTAATGCCGTAAAATTATCTTTTAAATAAAGCCAATTTTATGGATATTAAAAACATTTTTCTGTGTTTTATTTCAATTTAAAGTTCTCCGCCTCCAAAAAAAACACCCATTATTAAGGATTTAAATATCGATCCTTGATTAGAATATTTCCTGACATTAATTATACAAGTTACCTATTAATTTAATTTCTTTTTGTAACTATCCCTAAGTTTGTGCATAACAATCATCTCCAGTACTATATCTGAAGGGAACATCAGATAAAACTTTTCATAAACATGACAAAAATGGAAAACAGCCTCTCCAAAACAATCGCCATCGCTCACACAAAGCGATTGTTTTCGTTTAAACTTGGTCGGAACCGTTATCGCTGACAGTGTAAATGACACATTTTGTGCAACCAATAACAAGGTTTTTTTAACTGAAAGAAATTTGAGTTAAAACAATGATATGCAATTCTACGGCTTTTCATTGATCTGAAACCTCTAAAATCAGCTCTTTTATGAACTATTAGTGTAATACTATACTGCTATGTAGGGAAGGGGTTAGTCCTTGGTAGCGCTTATTACAGAATTTAATATTTAATTTACGCTTTGATTTTATGTTGGTTGCCTTTTTTCTCTTTCGTATCCTATAATTCAATGTGTCTGACTTTTTTATTTTCAAATTTCAGAAGTTTTTGGTAATCATTAGTTTTTCATCTATGGATGTGCTCTTCACATAAGTACCTTGCTAAGGCTCATTGTTTTTGTTGAATTTGATGGAGCCTGTGGTTGATTAACTTAATCACTAAGGTTAATATATAACCCCTTTCCACATTAACTTTCGTAATTCTGTATACGTATTTCGACAACTAAGTTGTCATCATCAGCAGATAATTCAGCAGTGTTGCACCTGGAGAACTACGGCAATAAATACCCGTACGAAACAATTAATCTCGCACACGATCCGTACCGTTGGAAGCCAAGATGCACACTGTATATTCGTTTCACATAATTTTTAAAATTGCGTTCTAGCCCTAAACTAAGATAAACAGGGAAGAAAAACAGAAAGAAACGAAACATACCTATATGAATTTATTGCTCCAACCCTTGTCCGTTTTTAAGAGGCTGAACAATAATGAGTTTATTCGGACCAGTGTCACTGTTCACCACGAAAGAAAGGGATTTTTATTTTTTTTATATAACAGTATCATAACGGGTGTTTTTTAAGAGCTTGAAAACTTGAAATGATAATACTACACAGAAATATTATTGGAATGAAATGTTTTTTATTACAATCTGGTAGATAATTTCACGACATTTATTTTTTAAATATGATTTCCGGCATATCTTCGCCGCGGCTACGAGTTACATGGTCCATTCGATCAGTCCAATTTTTGACTACTTTTTCCAATAAATCTGGCCGTATGGTGTCAATGGTGGCTTGAATATTGGCTTCCAATGCTTCAAGAGTTGCTGGTTTGTCGGCATAAACTAATGACTTAACAAAGCCCCATAAAAAGTAATGCAGAGGCGTTAAATCGCTTGAAATAAAGTTGTCATCAAATTGATTTTATAATAAATCGATTGTTAAGCGCGCTGTATGGCAAGTTGCACCGTCTTGTTGGAACCAAATGTCGTCGATATTTAGCTGATTAATTTTTGGAAACAAAAATTCAGTCAGCATGGCTCAATAGCGCTCGCCAATCACCGTAACGGCAGCTCCTTCCTCATTTCGAAAGAAATAAGGACCGATGACGCCGCCAGCGTGTAAACCGCACCAAACAGTCAATTTTAATGGATGTAATGGTGATTCGTTAACGGCTTGAGGATTGTCTTCGCTCCAAATACGGCAATTTTGCTTATTGACGTAGCCATTTAACCAGGAAATGAGCTTCATCACTAAACACAATTCTTTGACAAAAATGCTCATCTTCGGACAGTTTCAAATGAGCCCAATCAGAAAAAATGCGAGCAAACGATGGTGGTTTGGCTTCAATTCTTGCACGAGCTGTATTTTATAGCTACGTAAGCCAAAATCCTTACGTAAAATTTTCCATGTAGTCGAAGAACGACGACGAATCGACATTTCGGCGTCTTCTTCAATACTTCACGCTACGGCAGCAATATTCTCTTCGGTACGCACATTTCTTTGCCTTGTTGATGGTTTTGAATCGAGGAGAGTAAAATTAGTGCGAAAACGATAAATAACTGCACGAACTGCTTGCTCACTAGGCCGACTATGTTGACTGTAAAATAGACGTGAGTGCTCTATGAACTTCGCGAACAGATTTATTTTCTTCAAAGTAAATATCCACAATTTGGAAGCATTGTTCTAGCGTTAACGATTCATGATGACTTGCCAAACCTTGCTGAACAGAAATGTTAACACAGTTTGACATTATCAGCTGTCAAACCATCGTTATCGATATCGATAGTTCTCATGCAGCTTAAAAAACACCCATTTAAAACCCAGAAAGTTTTGAGTGAAAGATAGCCGGGGTAAATAATATGAACTGGAGGAATAGATATTTTCTTTTTTTTCAGGATTACTTCAAGTGAATCATTCGGAATGATCTACTATATTCTGGTGTTCTTTCTTTTAGAAAATTATAATTTTAATTACAATATTCCGCTATGGAATGAACAAAACAATTAAAATTAAAAATCCTCTTTCGCCGTACAACGTCGTCGAGCATATTTCGATATATTCAAGACGTACATGAGAACGCCTTTGTGTGAGCATTTTGCTCCCCTAGGACACTAAATGTGATGAATATGTGTTTTGTATTACTGCCAGGAGTAGAAAACATTAATATACGTTCTGTTTGCAGATCGCAAACTCGGTTGACTCAACCGTTCGTGACTGCGAAAGCGATGCAGTTCGTATTGTGATTTATGAAATTGCAGTTTGGGAATGTGCCAGAGGCGAGAATTACGTGCCAAATGTTTCGTATCAATGGGATATATACAATTAAAGTGAAGGCACGTTTATCAGTAAGCCAAGTTATATTTAGGTATATCTGCTTCTTGGCCTTTTATTTGCTTTTTTCTTCAATTAAATCGCCCATCAAAATTGCAATTTATGTTTCCAAGTTGTAGATTATTCATATTTACGAGAGTCATTTTACGGGTCGTTAAGCTGAAACGAAAAACTTGTACATTCGTTTTATTTATTTTCCAATATGTTTCATTAGAATTTCAACGCACTTGGACCATAAATTTATCAAAATACTGCTGTGTTTCTGTAATAATCTCCGTCTTAAATTCGTCAAAGGCAATTTTCCAAATTCATATCTAAAAGATAATGAATCCATTGTAATTCCAAAAGTTGTAGCTTTAGAAAACTACACCAGTCCCACAGTATTACTCAGATGGAAGTAACCTTTCGGAATGTTCGAACGACTGATCTATTAAACACAAGTTGTCCTCCATTACATGATACTAGTATCATACTCGTTGTTGAGACATGGCTCTCTGACTCTTTTGTAAACAATAAACTTCTTTCAGTGCGTTATAATATTGATACTGGCCGTGTTCAGGGAGGTGGGTTGCTTGCTGTTATATCTAACACATTTCCTTGTGAAGAAACAATACCTCCCTCTGTCGTTCAAACATACGAGTGTACAAACGAAGAAACAAGAGCTAAAATCGGTAACAATAATCTCAACGAATTGCCAATAAAAGAATGTTAAAAGAATCATTGCAATGTTAATAAGATCCTGTTCACTACGTGTTTCAAGGAATCCACCTATCATTAGGTAAACTCGAATTATTAACGGACGATTCTTTGTGGGCTTATCGTAGCTTTTCGATGCAAGAGAATAATGAAAGAACAATGCATGACTCTATCGTCCAAATATATCTTGAATGTCAAGTTATCCTTCATTACATGATACGAGTATCATACTCGTTACTGAAACATGGCTCTTTGCTCTTTTGTCGACAATGAACTTCTTTCAGTGCGTTATAATATTGATACTGGCCGTGTTCGGGGAGGTGGGTTGCTTGCTGTTATATCTAACACATTTCCTTGTGAAAAAACAATATCTCAATCTGTCGTTTAAACATACGAATGTACAAACGAAGAAACAAGGGCTAAAATCGGTAACAATAATCGGTAACATTTTAAAATCTCAACGAATTGACAATAAAAGAATGTTAAAAGAATCATTGCAATGTTAATAACACCCTGTTTACTACGCGTTTCAAGTAATCCACCTACCATTAGGTAAACTTGTGTCATTAACGAACGATTCTTTGCGGGCTTATCGTAGCTTTTCGATGGAGGAGGATAATGAAAAAACAATACCTTCGTCTATCGTTCAAACATATCTTGAATGTCCGGTACTTCAAAATTTACCGTAGAATAGCTACCTCCGGCGATGTTAGACTTGTGCACGATGCTTTAAGTTTTACTTCTATGTGGTGCACTAACAACAGCGTCTCTTTAAGCATTGACAAATGTTTTTTGTTTCTTATACAAGAAATTAAAGAGGAATGAGTCAGAGTATTACATTGATAATGTGTCAGTTTCACATAAAAATTCGACTCCAAGTTATACTTCTCTGGGCAGGAAGATCCTGAAATTAGACAATGTTCACAACAACTTGAACTTAGTGGATCAACAACATGTATTTTACACAAGGATTTAGTTCTGAAGGCATATAAGGTTCAAATAACACAGGATCCATTAGATCATTTAAAAGTCGTTCATTTCTCAATTTCATCAATGAACAACCAGCTGATTTTTCTCAAAAAATAATATTTTCCGATGAGGCACATTTTGAACTTGGTAGCTATGTTAATAAACAAAATTGCCGTATCTGGAGTAAGGAAAATCCACGAATTATTCATGAGGAACCTATGCATCCTAAACGAGTTACTGTTTGGTGTGCATTATGGTCAGGTGGTGTAATTGGACCTTACTTCTTTGAAAATGTTGCTGGTGAAGCTGTAACTGTCAATGGTGATCGATATCGTCGGATGACAACCGAATTTTTGTGACCTGAATCAATGAATATTGATCTAGAGGATATGTGGTTTCAACAGGATGGCGCTACACCTCACTTTGCACACGAATCAATTGATTTATTGAGAGAAAAATTTCCTGGACGTGTAATCTCAAGAAACGGTGATGTTAATTGGTCACCAAGATCATGTGATTTGACAACGTTAGACTATTTTCTTTGGGGTTATATGAAAAGTCAGGTTTATACAAACAATTCAATTGCTGCTTTGAAAGAGGAAATTATTCGTGTCATTGGTGAGATAGAGCCTCAATTATGTTAAAATGTCATTGAAAATTTTAACTAAAGAGTGGACGTCTGTGGAGCTACAAGAGGAGGCCATTTGGCAGATATTATTTTTCGCATATAAATGTCATGACTGATACTTCAGTTACCAATAAAAAGATTTTGAAAGTGAATGCAAATTATGTGTTTTATTTATTCTTTAAAAAAACCGCGAAATTTGAAACACCTTTAGATTTCTAATAGTAACTCTAAGTTATAGAGTTTTTGATGAGCATAGATTGAAAATAAGACATCAAATTGAATTGAACTATCCAGATTCGAAAACCATTACTACTGTAGTCGCAAAATCTGAAAATTCGAAATCTGCTACTCAAAATAGTCCAATTACATACTTTTCTTTATCTAGAAGGAATCAAATCTCATATCTTGAAGAATCATCTTAATAAATTTAGTGAGACCAGATTTATTTTGTGACATGTATTGGATTGCCTTATTTGATATAACTTCAGATACGTTCACAACTTATTTTCCCCCCAGATAAAACTTACAAAATCTGTGGTTTATTAATTTTACGAGTCGATTTCTTTCCTTCGACCGTTTTCATTTGGACGGAAGCCGTTCCTCGAAGAAGTTTTACGAACTTTCGCAAGAAATAAATGACCACGTCATAAAAGTTAGCATGTCGTTTCGAAGTTTTCAGTTTCTTTTTCTTTTTCATTTATTAATAAAAGATTAACTTTGTGCAAGTTTTAACAACCCTTGAAAAAGTAATCAACTTCGCCGAACCTACAGATTTAATATTTTACCGTCGTTCTTTGCCATCTTATATATTAATTATATACAAATGAGGAAAAAAAACTCTTCTGTATTGATTTTTGGCAATATGACACCTTTCATAAAGTATTTTTTGATATAATCGAAACCACTGGTACTTAAAAAATGAAAAAATATTTCCATACCTACTACTACTGTGGGCAAAAAATAGACTTTTTAATTTAAATTTCGCGCGAAAACCCATTCGTCGAAATATTTTTTTTATGGTTGTCGCGCGCAAGTGTTTTTGATTGGTACAAATTATTCAAAGAGGGTCGAAAACGCGTTGATGACGAACCACGTCCAGGACGGCCATCAACATCAACTGATGATCAACACGTCAATAGAATCAAGGAATTGGTGCTTGCGAATCGACGATTAACAGTCAGAGACCTTACTGGCATCGTTGGAATATCGGAAGGATCAGTGAAAACCATTTTGAAAGATCATTTGGGCCTAAGAAAAGTGAAAGCACGATTTGTTTCAAAATCACTGAATTTTTTCGAAAAACAGCATCGCGTTGATGTCTGTGAAACAATGCTTTCCGACTATCAAGACAAAATGAAAGGCATCATAACTGGCGATGAGACTTGGATCTACGCTTATGACCCGGAAACAGACGATCAATCGGCCGAATATCGTATCAAAGGTGAGCCGAAGCCCAAAAAACCACGTCGAAGCAAGTCAAAAATCAAGGTTGTGTTAACAGTTTTCTTCGATTATCGAGGTGTGGTGCACTCCGAATTCCTTCTGACCGGCCAAACTGTCAACGAAGAATACTATTTGAGTGATATGCGTCGTTTTCAACCAATATCGTGTCGCAACCACCGTATTCACCTGATTTAGCTCCGTGTGACTTCTGGCTATTCAGCAAACTCAAACGACCGCTCCGGGGAAACCGTTTTGAGTCAATTGAAGACATTAAACGTGAATCGCTACGCGCATTGAAGGCTATTCTTTAAATTGACTTTAACAACTGTTTCGAGAATTGGAAGAAACGTTGGCACAAGTGTATTGGGGCCAGGGGGGATTACTTTGAGGGGGACGAAATAGATTTGGAAGAATAAATTAAGAATTTAAAAATTATGAACAAAGTCTTACTATTTTTTGCCCACAGTAGTAAGTAAATAAAGTAAATAACTGAAAAAAATGAAAAATATTGTTTATTTAGATAAAACGCCTAAGGAGTTTTTATTTATTTTAACATTTATCAAAGACATTATCTGTTGGTTTAAAGGTGACAACCATTATTTAGAGAATGAAAAATCTCTAATATCAATTTTGAGTCAAATCGTGCTCTTTCAGCTTTACAGCGTTATTATATCTTATTTCTTTAAATGTATATTTTATGCCATCTTTATAAAAATTTGGTACCGATCCCAGAAACTTTAAAATATTTAGAAGAATTTCTTCACCAAAATAAGATCGAACCAGAAAAAAATAAAGGAATATGTGCGATTAATAAACCTTTGCATGTCCCAAAACTGTTTTCAATTTGAAGGTAAGTTCTATGAACAAACACAGGGAACTGCAATGGGCAATTGTCTTTCTCCATTTATAGCGGACTTATTCATGAGTAATTTCGAAGTTGAATTAAAACACAGGGCTAAATATTTTCCAAGAATTTGGATTAGGTATGTTGATGATTGCGATTTTCAATACAAATAAATGCAACTTGGAAGATTTCGTCAAGCAAATAAATTCAAAATTTCCGACGATTAAATTTACAGTAGAAAAAGAAAACAATGACACGTTGCCATTTATGGACACTCTAGTTATTAGGAATAACCTTAAAATAGAAATTGATATTTTCCGAAAAGAAACAAAAGCCAATAGATTCATTACGGCTGACTCAAATCACAGCATGCAACAAAAGATTGCTTCGTTCAATTTTCTTATTAATCGTTTGATTAATTTCCCACTAACAAATGTAAGATACGAAAGAGAATTGAACTTCATTGAGAATATCGCGAGATACAATGGTTTTGATTCGGAAATAATCAATAGATTAATTAGGAAGGCTAACATAAGAAAAACAATATGTGATACCACATGTCTATCTCCTCAGGACAATCGGGACCAGCAGTTTGTATGTTTACCTTTCCATAGTTTGACGAAAAATTTAAATAGTATTTTTAAAGAGCGCGGTTTTCAAGTCATATTTCGGTCGACTAATTGCATCAAAACCCTTTTAGGAAATGCAAAAGACAAAATCGAGAAAAATGAAAAATCGGGAATCTACGGAATTAAATGTTTAGATTGCAGTAAACAATATATCGGCCAAACAAAACGGTCGAAACCCGGTATAAAGAACATATTGCGCACATAAAATTCAACCGGCCAGAAAAATCCGGTTTAGCAAAACATGTATTGCAAAGTAATCATAATGTAACGGCGGATTGTTTGCATTTGATAAAGAACATGTGTAATTATCGTGAATTAAATATGTATGAAAGCATGTACATTTTAAAGAATAAAGGCCATGTGTTGAATACTGACGCTGGCCCAAATAACTCATCTTTGTTCAGTCTCTTAAGGACGGACAAGGGTTAGTACAATAAATTCATGTAGGCATGTCTCGTTTCTTTCCGTTTTCTTCCTATTTTATCTTAGTTTAGAGCTAGAACGCAATTTTTAAAAATTATGTGAAACAAATACACAGTGTGCGGCTTGGCTTTCAGCGGTACGGATCGTGTGTGGAATTAGTTTTTTCGTACGGATATTTTTTGCCGTAGTTATCCAGGTGCGACACTGCTTAATTATCTGCTGAGGATGACAACTTAATTGTCGAAATACGTATACAGAATTACGTTAATGTGGAAAGGGGTTATATATCAACCTTTAGTGATTAAATATGAAAAATATAATTTAACTAGGTAAAACGCCAATGAAATCCTATTTCTTTAAATACACAGTCTGTCGCAGAGAAAACGGAACGTCCGTTTCCGGGCTGGAACCGCGTCACTAATATATCTGCCGACGTTTCGTACCCATTTGTATGGGACATCTTCAGGGCTGAACTACTGCACTGAAACTGGCGTAAGTCGATGGGGGACGGGTTTATATATGGATAATGGGTCATGGGTCAATGGAGCATTACGGTTGCGGTTGGGTAGTTTGGAGATGCAGGATTGCCAAGCGTTATGTAGGGGGTAGCCATCATCGCGGTTAAGATTATTGCTTAAAGATCTCTATAGTTTCACGGATTTTGCGACCACAGAAATGGTTAGGGCGGGAAAGGATCTTGGTCGAATTAAACTGAATATGGTGCCCGGTTTCCAGCCTATGCTCGGCAAGTACAGAACCGGCTATGCGCAGCAACCTAGTACAACGCTCATGTTCAGAAACACGAGTACCGACAGACCGCTTTGTTTCACCAATATATGCCCTGCCGCATGAACAAGGAATCCTGTACACACCAGATGATTCTAAAGAAACATGGTCTTTTACGGAAAAATGGTCAGATAATTTGGAATGGGGTTTGAAGATGGTTTTGATGTTGTTTTTGAGAAGAACCCTACTGATGCGGTCAGTAACACCTTGTATATAGGGTAGGTGGGCTTGAGAGAGGGGGAGAGATGATGTAAGCTGTGTAAACTGTGGAACTTGTTCACTTGATCACGTGATCGGAAAACATTCCTGATTTAAACTATAGTTACATATATCGTACCGAATTTTACAAATTCCAAAGAATCTACAAGTATGAGCAACGAAAAGTTGATTTTTTTATCTCGTTGAGAAATTTGAAAGATTATATTGTATTATTAACGGTGTCAGCAGTGAAAGTGTAGGTAATTTCATCAAATTACACGTATAAAAAGGTATTAATTAGATGCATTTTGTATTAATGTTAGGTAGTGGGGTAACTAATGATTGTTTTTGCGCTGTTCGCTATGTGTTAAATTATAAATTTGAGGCCAAGTGGCGGAATGAAGAAATAATTTGCATTTACTCCAATTTTCGAATTTTTGATTTGATTTTGCAATAAACGTAATCCTTTTTCGTAATAAGTTTACGATTCATTCGGGAACATCCTTTGTGGTTAACTCAAGCTACTTAATGCCGAAATTGGAACGAATTCTTAAACCCAGTACATTCACCGACACGATAAAGCTTCTTTAAACTAACTTTAGCAATTACCCGTTACTAAAGAACGTCATCAGGTGGTATAACGTAATTTTAGGGTAAGCTAATATTGCGACTAGAGAAAGAAATAAAACAAACCTGAGAAGGGAAGCGAACTCGGGGAACTGACATAAGTAATTAAGACGGCGAAACTTGAAATAGGTCAAGACAGTCCCTTGACATCTCGGGTGGCGGCCGAAGTTTATTCTTTTTGGCGTAATTACTGAGATGAGGAGGCCATAAATGAATTGCCGCTTCACTTAGAATAAACAAAAGTAGTTAGCAAACTTGGGAATGAATTGCGTTATAATTTTCAAAAGGCAGCTAACTCGTTACCTAAAATGTTTTACATTTTTAAATAATTTCAGTTTGCACTACTTAAATGATTTTTCTTAAGTTGGCAAGACAAAATGTTCTAAATTTTTTCTTTAAAATCAATTTAAACTATTTAAATGAATTTAACAAATATTAGTGATAATGTTTCTGAAACAACATATACTTTGAATTGCTTAAAACAATAAAAAGAATTCGAGATAAAATTATCTTCTATGAAGAGGATCATTAGAAAATCGATGGAGCAGCGTCATGTAACTAGTATTGCTTGCCAGAATATTACTCGGTCATTGTTAATATAAAGCAGAAGTGGCCAAACTTTCAGACGTTAGAGGCGAGTTTTTTGGCTAAAATGTATCTGAGGGCAACTACATTTTGAAAGTAAGTTTTGGAGTTACAGACCAAAAACGACATTTTTATGATCGCTAATATCTCGGTAATAAAGAGAGATAGAAAGTTCCGGTTTGAACGAGCATAACAATTATGTCATGATACATATGTAGACACCAAAAAAACGTCCACTTTTCAGAGCAAGTTTCGCAGTTAGTTACTTATCAAAAACTTGCATTTACGTCCAAATGATTGCTAACACCTAAGAATAAACAAAAGTAGTTAGCGAACTAGGGAATTAACTGCAATTTCACGGGTCAACGCGGATGAGTTATGAAGAGGTGTAAGTAAGAACGTTTGTCTCTGTAATCTCGTGAATTCCTAGTTTAGTATGTGGTTTCTTAAATTCTCTAGATTATTTCAAGTTGTCGACTAGATTTTTAAATATAGGTAGTGAAGTCGATAAAAAAATAGTCTGAAAATAGCATTCTGCAGCTCTCTGGGGATTTTCGTTAAATTCAATGTAACAAACAATCATGACATGTTTTTTTAGATTAGAAAAATTCATCGTCGAATTGGTGTTTTTTTAGAAAGACTTTTTAAGCACTCACAAAATACTGGTGACGTTTGTTTTATAAGACACGAATTGACGAAGGCATTTTACAATGCCCGCTGAAAGTCATCGTTTGCTAGTACGAACTTACCGTGAGCTTGCTCCAACCATAAAAACATGTGAAGCGCGGTTTCGACAATTCAAAAGTGGTGATTTCGATGTGCAAGACGAAGAACGTTCTGGTAGACCGAAAAAGTTCGAAGATGCGAAACTGCGGGAGTTATTGAATGAAGACCCAACCGAAACTCAAAAACAATTGGCAGAAGTGTTAAATGTGACCCAAGAAATGATTAGCAATCGATTACGAACGTTGGGAAAATTCTAAAATATAGGAAAAAATCAATTGAATGATCGATATGATCGGAAGTCGTTTCTGCATCGAATAGTAACGGGTGATGAAAAATGAATTTATTCTGAAAACCCTAAGAGCAGAAAATCATGGTTATGACCTGATAAAGTCGGCCCATTGACTCCAAGGCCAAATCGTTTTGGTCGCAACACAATGCTCTGTGTTTGGTGGGATCGGAGTGGCGTGGTGTATTACGAACTGTCAAAACCTGATGTAACAGTTAATACTAATCGCTACCGACAACAAATTATCAATTTGAACTATGCATTGGTAGAAAAACGTCCAGAATGGACCCGAAGGCACGATAAAGTAATTTTACAGCACGATAACGCGCCATCTCATATAGCAAAACTAGTCAAGGAAGGGTTGAAAGCAGTATAATATTGCATCCGCCGTACTCTCCAGACCTTGCCCCATTCCACTATCACCTTTCCGCATCAATAGAAGACACGCTTGCAGAGTAGCACTTTGCCAATTTCGAAGAAGTTAGAAAATGGCTAGATTAATAGTTTTGCTCAATGGACAAACAGTTTTTTTAGAATAGCATCCATAAATTGCCTGAATAATGAGCAGGATGTGTAATCAAATGGCCAATTCTTTGAATAAATAAATTTTTCCATATTCTTGACAATTATATAATATCTTTACGAAAAAACCTTTCCGGTACACCGGTATGATTGGTGAATTCAAAAGTTATGATTTCTTATGAGTCGAACTTCAGTTTGAAATCGAAATTCTACTTACATCAGTTGTAGAATAAATATATATATTCTATGCTAAAAAGAAACAGAAGAAAATCAAGAAAAGTAAATAAATATTATAGTAGTGAAGTTAATATTATATTTACTGCAATAATTTAAACGTAAAAGTAACGATTAAAGCTTTTATATACAGTGAAAATTAAATTTGAACAAATAGTATTAATTTAATTGAAAATGTTAAAAGTAATTATTTAGAATATTTATCATTCGTAATAAACTCAGTAATTACATGTGTCATTGTGGGTTAATAAGGTCTAGAATCCTAAGACGCATGTCCAACTAAAATAAGGAAAGGAATCGATTTTTTTGAATAGCAGTTTTAGATTTAATCACTTAAGGTTGATATATAACCCCTTTCCAAATTAATTTTCGTATTCTGTATACGTATTTCGACAACTAAGTTGTCATCTTTAGCCTATAATTAAATAGTGTTGCATCTGGAAACTATGGCAGAAAATTCGGTACACGATCTGTTCCGTCGAAAAACAAAACGCACACTTTGTGCCGTAGTTTCCATATAATGATCGAATATGGAAACCTCACTCCAATAAACGTA
The DNA here is from genome assembly GCA_031893035.1 of Dermolepida albohirtum. NCBI lineage: Eukaryota > Metazoa > Arthropoda > Insecta > Coleoptera > Scarabaeidae > Dermolepida > Dermolepida albohirtum. The sequence goes on along the minus strand of JAVIWB010003514.1, from coordinate 24,978 downwards.
ATAGTTTATGAAACAAGAGCATAAAACGATGCTTTTGCAAGAAATGCAGAAATTTTTTTAGATTAATCGAAATATTTTGACAGTAAATTTAATTAATTTATATTCGATGTTATATTCTAATGAATATATTTTTAGTTAATGAAAAATTAACATCAATAATAAACATTTGCATTGTAATAAAACAGAAAACTAAAGATAGTAATGAAAAAAGTATATACGCGAAGTTAACTTACATCATGACAAAGTAGTATGTTAAGTTGCCTATACAAAAGCATCTACTTTAACAATATTTCTTCCGTTTTTTCAACAGCAACAAAATTATAGGCTTTGCTGAAACGTTATAAATGCAAAATTGAATACATATGAACATAAATCACCAGGAATGAGTTTCAAATGTATAAAAAATTAAGAACCTTCATAAGGCTAACAAAACAAAAAGTAAGACGAAATATAAACAATTTCTATGTTGTTTTTTTTTCAACAAAAGTCAATTGACAACAGTGAAATAAGAAATAATTATTTAATATCGTGAACTCACCCATATCGTCAATTATCGGCGCCATCCTCAAGGTAACTCCCACCAACAGCAGGCACATGAAAAGCAACAAACAGGCGGTTGCGACGATGGTCCATCGAGCTCTCTGCGGAAGCTCGTCCGGATCAAGGACCTTGACGTTCTCCTCCACGGGCACTGCCGTGATGGCCAGTTGACGTTTCATCCGTCGCTTCCGACGTTTCCGCCTCTTCCTGCGCGCCCTCTTCAGGGCCTCGTGTGTCATTATGACGTCCTCTTCGATGTCGTCGAAATCTTCGATCTTCAAGGAGACGTAATCCTCGTCGAACGTCATTTGTCTGCGAAATCGAAATTAGAGATTGTTAAAGTACAATGTTAAACATGCAAATAATTTGCTGAGAGATTGCTGATATTAGCAATCTTCGTATTTATGGCGTTTTAAAATCGTAATTCGTCATGTTTTACCATTTTCTTCTTGAGGATGCTCAAGACGGAAATTTCTTTCCGCTCCATGATCGTCCTCTATTATCATTTACATAATTAAAACCTTTTGTTTTATATTTTAACCGTCTTAATCTTTGCATATTAATTGTAGTCGTAATTTTGAATTGTCCACATAAATCCAAAATTTCTTCGCCAATTCTTCTCCTCAATGTGTTAATCTCCTCTATACCTCAATGTCTTTTTGTTTTATTTTCTAAAGATTGCTTGCGGTTCCACGTTTCTCACTAATACAATATTATTTGCCTAATTAATATATTAAACTATCTGTTTTTTGTTTTTCTCCTTAAATTGGTCATTCTTAATATTTTTGGTAATAACTTTACTTTTTATTTTACTATTTATTACCTTCTATTTAATCTTTTCTGTTCATTTGCAATATCTGTGATTAAAACTCCTAGATGTACTAACGCATTCGCGGTCTTAGGGGAAGGAGGGGTCGAGCCAGGCAACCGCCCAGCGCCACACGCTTGCAAAGGCCTCGCGCAGCAACCCGGAAAAAATTTAAGGTAAAAGAACATTAAGCACCATTACGATGTACACAGAAGTATTTTACGTTTTACGTACTTTGCACAAAGGGCAAAGGCCTCTCAAAAAATTTGGCGCCCGGAGTCTCGCAACCGTTAAGACCGCCACAGTACAAACATTTTCAATTTTTTAAATAAATAAATTGTCTATCATTTTGAGTCTTTAAAAGGGGTTTTATAAGTCCGTGCAAAGCCGATAGAGGATGATTATAGTGCAATCTCAAAATTATGTTCAGTTACTAGCATTTTTGATAGGAACACACACAAAATTTTGCCTACATCCGTTCAAATGTTTTGTATGCATCAGTATGCTGAAGAAAGTGTATAGAGAAAGTGTATACGAGACACTAGTTCTAAATCTGATAAATATTATAGCTACTCAGCTTTGTTAATTACAACTATTTACAAGTGGTTTAGAAATTTCCGAGCAGAAACTGAACGTTCTAAGCAACCTGTTGAAATCACAGTAGAGATTATTAATAAAGTTAATAACTTCGGAACGAGAAGAGATACAATATTCTGGTTTGAAGCAGCGTAACAATCATGTCACAATCTATAAGTACACACCTAAAAAACAATCACTTTTGAAAGTCAGTTTCCGACTTACGCTACATGTGATCTCTGTCTGATGGCGTTCTAAAGTCGCTAATAACTTCGGAACGAGAAGAGATACAATGTTCTGGTTTGAAGCAGCGTAACAATCATGTCACAATCTATAAGTACACACCTAAAAAACAATCACTTTTGAAAGTCAGTTTCCGACTTACGCTACATGTGATCTCTGTCTGATGGCGTTCTAAAGTCGCTAATAACTTCGGAACGAGAAGAGATACAATGTTCTGGTTTGAAGCAGCGTAACAATCATGTCACAATCTATAAGTACACACCTAAAAAAACAATCACTTTTGAAAGTCAGTTTCCGACTTACGCTACATGTGATCTTTGTCTGATGGCGTTTTAAGTCGCTAATAACTTCGGAACGAGAAGAGATACAATGTTCTGGTTTAGAAATCTGGGTGTACGTGAAATTGCCAAGGCACTAGGAATCTCAAATGAAAGAATCCACCATATTTTTGACGAATAATTACTTTCGAGAAAGTTGTTAGAAGATTAATGCTGCGTTCTCTCAAAACTGAAGAAAAGCGTAACCAATAAACTTTCTTTGTATACAGTTTGGAGTTACTACGATGTGATTCACAAGAATTTTTGTGCCGTTATATAATAATAGATGAAGAAACTGTTGGAACGTATCTGATACTGTAAATATTGAACCAATCTTATCCACTTTATACATCTACATATTGAAAACACGGTTTAAAGGAGTAAGTATTCATTTACATTTATTATCTGCTGAAACCTTTGTACTTCTTCGAAACACACAGCATTGATCGAACGCTCGTAAATTTGGAGAGAAGTTTATCGGAAAATTTTAAAGACTTATGGAATTCCCCTCGTATATTTATTTAGTAATATATAGTATTTTCATTGTTAGTGTATTTAGCCGTCATATCTTTGTATCGTTTTATCTTAATATATTCTTTATTTGGCCCAGCGAGTTTTTTTGCTGACTCCGAGAGACTTTGAAATATAAATTTTTTATCAGCGATTTATCTTCATATTAATGCTAGATCATCCGTGAAGGCTATACAAATTATGCAAATTCCACATTTTTTTCTGATAATTTCAATTATATTAGTTTTAAATGTGGTAAGCTTTAGTTCGAATTTATTTTCTAAAATCTCAACATTTGATTTAACTTCCTGCTTACTACAACTCTTAAGATTTTACCTAATAGATTGGATTATGTTTTTTACGACCTTAAACCTACAGTTTTTTCTTTTATCTGGTGTTTCGCAGGGGTCAAATTTGATAATGCTCTTGTTCATGTCTTCAAAAATATTTACTGACATCTTTATCCTGTCCTGTCTTTGCCTAGGCAGACTTGAAAATTGTCGTACCTATTACAACTGAGATGGTGTATTTTACTTTGAATAAAATCTGATTATTCTCAATGGTGTTCTAAATATAAATGTAAACTACATGTTAGTAAACATTGCTTCGTCTCTTACACGAAGAAAGTTTTTTTGATTCGATAATGTTCTTTTGCTATTTAGTATTTCCCTTTTTTTGGCCTCAAGTAGACCTGTATGAAAATACGACTTAAATTTGTTTTGTAAGTGAGTAGTTGGACAATAAAGCTATTATATTATTATTATGGCGTAGATTTCTGGTATTTCCTCGGCCTAAAGTCGGGAAATCTTTCACTCAACACATCTACGTGTTTAGGCTCGAACTGTACGCGGCTGATGTGATATTATTATACATAAAAAAACAGTAAATTAATAACGGGTCTTTCATTAAGCGCTTCCTATCTTCAAATTTAAATAAAACAAAGTGTGTCTGGGATGTCATCGAAATTTTTTATTCGTTCGAAAGACATATTAATGTCCAGTCAGGCCCAGGTCAGGATGCAAAATTCGCCAAGTTGTGGTTTGCGAAAGGGCGAGTTCTTGTGAGCGACGTGAAATCGACTGCCTCGGATTCTCCTGCACACTTTTACGGACAGCGACGATGTTTTCGGCAGATCTTCTATTTCGTTATCGTACGGGAGTTGGTTCATTGTTTATTGAACCAGTGGACTCAAATTTATCCACCACACTGCGAATAGTAGTCTCGTAGGACGATTATGGCGACAGTAGAACGGGCAAAGCGCGTGAAATGTTGCCCGAACAGAACACTCATTTTTATAAAACAATTTTATCATTTACACGTGTTATTGAACGCTATATTCGTTCATGGTGATTTGGCAAAACGGACTGAATAAATGACAGCCAATTCGATAGAAGTAGCTTCAACAATATGGCCGCTATCAACTGTCAAAGTTCGTAAGTCCCTATTCGAAGACCCGTTAGAAGCATTACGATGTCTTGTATCTATTTAAGAAGCAATATTATTATAATTATTATTAATTTTGTGTTTTTAAATGCAGATGAAATTATTGTTACTATTATTACTGTATGATTATACATTAAAGTACGTATTTGTTTAATATTGCAGTATAATTATGCACCAATAGACGTCGGTAAACTAAATCATATTGTTAATCCCTTTGATTAAACGACTGCATCGAATATACTAGTAAAATGGTACTTTTCTTTGTGTGGATTAAGGTTGCCGCCCTAGCAATTATTCCCTAAATAATTTCCGTCACTAATCTCTCCAAATGTAGCAGAAAACGGTAGCCAATTAGATCAAAACCATAGTGCTCTGAGTCTAGTTTAATTGTGACGCAGTTACATTAACATTCAGTACTCGAAATCCACGCGAATTGTCGACTAATTGCTGTAGATGTCTGCCTTGCAATATGTACCTACGGGAGATAATCCTCAAAAGATAATAGCTAATCTGCTAGCAAGAAAGGGGCGCTAAATCTACACGTGTAATATCAATAGGGATAAACGTATTTTGGAATTAATTGTCTTATTGTCTGTGGTAAAATTAATTTTTAAATATGTACCGGGTCCGGCAAAATGTATTATTCATTTTGTTTCATTATAATAACAAAAAAAATTAATCAGCTATTCATAGTGGTATTAGTTTTAATTGAATCGGTAGGCCTTGGAGATTTTGCTGTAATTGTTGACATTTATTAAAATGAAGCGTTGCTCAGAACAGCGTACATTTTTTGTTGAGAAATTTATTCAATTCAAACCAATAATAGCAGTCCAAAAGTGTTTCCGGCGACAGTTTAATGTTCAGCAGTATCCTCAGTGTAAGATGATATCAGTTTGAATTCCTAAATGGAGAACACGAGGGCCTAGATAAAAAGTGGAAAGTCAAAGTCTGCTGCTGATTAAATGAAGGAAGGTAAGAAATTCAATTACTGTTAATCCCAGAAAAAAATCTATTCTTTTCTTTTTTAATATGTCGGTCGTTTTATCCTAAGTATAAATTTTATTGTTTTGTGTTTGGATTCTTCGACCTATAAAGGATAATGAAACAAGTCTATATTAACGACGTTTCGGGTTTTTTTTTTCGGAACAAGAACATTCCCTTAATAAATATTGCCACAATGAAAACTAATATAAAAATCTTGAACCCAAGAAATGATATAAGAAACAAAACAGTAAATATTCTAACCAACTTTATAAGCCGCAATCAAAACAAAATAAATAGTTAAAAAGAGCGCCCTCTCTATAAAGCTATTATAGAAACTAAAAAATTTTTTAAACAAATCTCAAACTTATACATACTTAGAGCAGAAAAATCTAACGAAAACAAAGTAACCATAAAAGATAAATACATAATTGAAATGAATACTCTACTATCAGATGGAGAACCGTACAATAAAATAAAAAATTATCCAATCCAAGAAATACAAACGAAAGTCAATAATATGGTTAAAAACTGAAAAGAAAATAATCATATCACAAGGGAACATGAGACAGTTTAAACAGTAAAAAAATAAAACGCAACAGCCTTCTCTAAGCATGAAAAAAACATAAAATAGTAGAATCATCGAAATAAGAAACAATTGAAACGAGTACACAATTAGAGAAATGATATACATAGAAGAAGATATTTACAATAACTTATTCCTTAGGAAATAAATTTCCTGCTCTGTATATACATACGTATATCAAATGCAAACACCCATGCACACAATCATAGAACACTTAATCCTCATACCAGGTGTACCTGAAAATCATTACTGATGTTTTTGTAAAAAAAAACTACATACTTTTCAAGAAAAAGGAAAAATTTATTTATTCAAAGTATTGGCCATTTGATTCTACACATCTTGCCCATCTTTCAGGCAATTTATGGATGCCATCGCAAAAAAACTGTTCTTTGAGACTATTCATCGAGCTATTTTCTAATTTCCTAGAAATTGGCGAAGTGTTGCTCTGCAAACACGTGTCCCATTGATGCGAAAAGGTAATCGTCGGACGGGACAAGGTCTGGAGAGTAGGGCGGGTGCAATGTCCCATCCAAGTGCTTTCGACGCTTCCTTTACCGGTTTCGCCGTATGAGATGGCGCGTTATCGTGCTGTAAAATCACTTTACCGTGTCTTCGGTTCCATTCTGGACGTTCTTCTATCAATGCATAGTTCATATTGATAATATGTTGTCGGTAGCGATCAGTATTAACTGTTTCACCAGGTTTTGACAGTTCGTAATACACCACACCACTCTGGTCCCACAAAACACAGAGTATAGTCTTGCGACCAAAACGATTTGGCCTTGGAGTTGATGGGCCGGCTTCGCTAGATGATAACCATGATTTTTTGTGCTTAGGGTTTTCGAAATAAATCCATTTTTCATCATCCGTCACTATTCGATGCAAAAATGATTTCCCATCATATTTTTGAAGCAGCATTTCACAGGCGATTTTTCGATTTTCCTTTTGCCTGTCATTCAATTGACGTGGCAGACATTTTCCCATCTTTTGGATTTTTCCCATTGCTTATATTCAGTTGATAATCGTTTCTTGTGCCACATTTAACGCTTCTGCCAATTGTTTTTGAGTTTGGGTTGGGCCTTCATCCAATAACCCGTGTAGTTTCGCATCTTCAAACTTTTTCGGTCTACCGGAACGTTCTTTGTCTTACACATTGAAATCACCACTTTTGAATTGTCGAAACTACGCCTCACATATTTTCATGGTTGGAGCATGCTCAGCGTACGTTTCTACCAGCAAACGATGACTTTCAGAGGCTTTTTTCTTTTGATTAAATAAGAAAAGTAATGCGTGCTGCAAATGCACTTTTTCAGGCACGAAACTCGACATTTTCAAAGAGGTATAAATCTATGACAGTGTTACTTTTGCAAAATATGACAAGCATGGCTTTGATGCTTGATGTCAGTAGACTAAAATGACATACATATGTGTCAAACATCGTTGCAAGGCTACCAACATCTGTTAGAAAAACCGATAATGGCTTTCCGGTCGGTACACTTTGTACATAGATACGGGGGGGGGGGGGAGAAAGAAATAACACATGTCTGCAGATTAGATCTTTTTCTGTCAGTATTTGCTTAAACGGTAAATGGAAACCACGAAAAGTCTTCCCGGACAGCAGGCGCTCTGACTAGAATCCGAGATCCCCAACGTGATAAGTGACTTACCACAGAGCTACAAGCTAGCAAAATAAATAATAAACTTTGATTATTCCAGGTTAAAAATACGTGTTCCTTTCTTTTATCGTTCAAGTCGAAACATTTTTATAAACTGTGTAAAATGAGTTGTTCATTTTGTCGAACCCTGTATTTATTCTAAAATCAATATTTTAATTTTATTTACTCTATAATCTCTTCGTATTAGTAACTCTGGTAAAAAACATCCACCGCGAGGCTTTACTGGATATTCCTGTGAAATCCCATGGCTTTAAAAGCTTCCAGAAATCGTCGACAACCAACGGAACCTCCGAAATTTCGCCCACAACATTCCAGCAAGCCCCCTTCAATAGGAAACTTTTCATCTGAGGGAGTACCAAGAGCGAGCGGTGACCGGTTTGTTTATTTCCTCGCTGCCGTCTCGAACGTAAAACTTTTAGCGCGAGTTCGATTCGGTTTCCGCGTCGGAACGATTGAAATGAAACGAAAACCGTGATAGAGAGAAACCTGTTGAAACTCTCTCCCTTTGTTTCCTGCATCGGGAAGTTTTATTGTGTAACGGAAAGCTTCTGGCGGAAAGGAGGATCCTCCGATATTGCACGTTGTATATATGCGTAGGTCGGCTTTAAAATAAAACAGGGTTCGTCGTTGGGCTATTGGAAAATTCTCTGTTCTTTGGGGCATAATTCATTAAAACAGTTAATGTATAATATGTTAAAATAAGTTTTAATTGGATTCAGTTTATAGGTCTGAAAATGGCAAAGGTATTATTTGCATCGCATTACAAGCGTAAGTGGAAGTTATTTGTAGCAATTTTTATATTCGGGATGAATTTAAAATATTTCGAGCTCTCTACAAATAACAATTTCGGAACATACATTTCTGATAGTGAAAGACAATATCCTGCATAAAAGGGTAGTAGAAGCAGTCACCACCCGTATGGGATATCTTCAGGACTTAACTCCGCTACTGACAGTCTCAACAACGACACAGTAGCAGCAGTTAAGCCTTGAAGATGTTTCATACAAGTGACGAAACGTCAGTACCAGAATTATCGAATACGCGATTCCAGCTCGAAAACCAAGATTAAGAAATGCCCACTTTTTATCTGTGCTGACGATATTGTTGCAGAGAATACAGATTTAATCCTCACATCTCGACCTCTACAACATACAAACAGGTTTTCCAATATGAGTGATATAATTTCTTTAAAAAAAAACACAGTTATTGTTAAGAAAATTCAAAAGTTTTTTCTAAATAAAACGTCATTCAAATGGCCTCCACGACTTCTTCTGCAGGAACGAATTCGATGAACCCAATTTTCGAGCACTTTTTCCACTAAATCTAGTCGTATGTCATGAATGGCACGTTCAATATTGACTTGTAAAGCTTGAAGATAGTCTGGTTTATTTCGATAGACCAATGACTTCAAATAACCCCACAAGAAATTGTCTAATGGTGTTAAATCACAACTTCTTGGAGGCCATTCAATATCACAATTTCTTGAAAAAATCGAATCTCCAAACTTTTCTCGCAATAATTCTATTGTTGCATTTGCTGTGTGGCACGTAGCCCTGTCTTGTTGGAACCAAATGTTGTCAAGATCAACTTCTTCGAATGTCGGCCATAAAAAGTTAGTTATTATCAATCTATACCGCTCTCCATTGACAGTAACGGTGTTACCAGCTTCATTTTGAAAGAAGTACGGACCGATGATTCCACCATACCAAAAACCACACCAAACTGTCAATTTAGGTGAATGTAATGGTTTTTCACAAATAATTTGTTGATTTTCTTCGCACCAGAATCGACAGTTTTGTTTATTTACCACACCATCCAAATAAAAATGAGCCTCATCAGAGAAGATGATTTTCTTAAAAAAATCGTTATCGTTTTCAAGTTGTTCCAAGGCAAAATCAGCAAATTCACGACGTTTACGGTGGTCCGATGGCTTCAATTCTTGAGTGAGAACAATTTTATAGGGATGCAAACCCAAATCCTTTCTCAAAATCCGCCAGGTTGTGGTTTGAGACAGTCGCAATTGTTGAGAACGTCTTGGAATCGACAAAGTACGGTCTTCAGTAACATTTCGAGCGGTTCTTTGTCTTATTGGCACTTGAAAATTATGTAAAGAAAATGTAACCTCAAAATTTTTAACAATTTGACGAATAGCGAGCACACTTGGACGATTATTACGACCATAAAATGGCAAAAGCGCACGAAAAGTTGCAATTGGAGAACGATTATTTTGATAATAAAACTGAATAATTTGTAAACGTTCTTGCGTATATCTCTCCATAATGAAATTGTAACAACTACTGAATAGAATGAAAAACAAATGACAGATCATGACATATTACAAATGGCCGAAATGTCACTTCAAAATCATATCATCCCTATTGGAAAACCTTATAGCAGTGCAACTTTTAGAAATTATGCATTAGATGTTTATTCTGAAATGATTTTCCATTTAAAATAATTAAAATTATTTATTTAAGAAGGAATAGTTTAAATAAAGAAGTTTTCGCCAATTAATACCTAATTTAAGAAAATATACATTGCTAATAAGTAAGCCTGCTGAAACTAGTGCGCACTCATTGGTGGCGATGATATATTTCGAAAGCAGTCGGATATACCCGAAGTCGAGATCCATATGCGTATGGTATGTTTATGAATGCTGGATTAGATTGATGATGGCGAACCGATGGCTTTCTTTGTTATGTTCGACGAGTGTTAATAGATTTTTGAACCGATTTTCGGCATTAGAATACACTGGCACTATTATTAAATGTATTGTTTGCAATATCAATATTTTTATCGTACAGTATTTTTGTGTGTAATATACATGTTAATAGCAAACAACGCCGGTTAAATGCGCACCGTGATGTACAATATTATAAATTTCTGTATGACTTTATTTTTGTGTTAACTGTGTGCAACATTCCACAAAATATTGTAGGCAATGAAGAATTTCGAAACTTTTGAGGGAAATACGTTCCGGAATGGAGATTGCCAACAAGAGGTCAATTACAGTATAATTTTCTTCGGTTGAAAAACACGATTACGAATCAAATGAAAGCGTTGTTAAAAGGTCAAAAAATATGGCTGACGGTTGATGAAACAACGGATGCAAGAAAAAATAGTATTTTAAATGTGTTAGTGCGCTCTTTAAAAAGCGGTGAGATTTCCTTGGCCCTTCTTTTACGTAGTAGAATATTACAGAAAACAAACACGGAAAGGATAGTAGAAACTATAAAACATAATTATAGGAAGCTCAATATATCAGTAACCCAACTTGTAATATTGGTTACAGATGGGGTTCGAATATGGTTAAAGCTGGAAAGTTACTAAAACAATCTTATCCTCAATTGTTTAATGTAACCTGTTTGCTCCACGCATGTCATTTTACAGCTGAATTTATTAGAAACAGTTACCCAAAAGCAGACCAATTTTTACCAAAAAAGTTTTTATTAAACTTCCAAAACGCATTCGTAAGTTTAGACAGGCTTGTCCTCATTCCTCAGCCACCACAACCGGTATTGACAAGATGTGGAACGTGGCTTAAAGCTGTTTTATATTATGAGAAATGTTTGCACATTATTAAACTTCGTATCATAAATTTAAATTCTCAAGATGCTCAAGCAATTTTAGTAAGTCAACGGCTGGTTTTAGATACCGAAATCCATACTCGAATAGAGTAAATTTCAGAAAATTATTCAATTCTTTTAGATACTATTTCCAAATTAGAGAACATCAAGCTGTCATTATACGAAGCGCTAAATATAGTATCTTACCTCAAAGCCTCGTTAGGAAATCTAACAGATTGTATAGGGAGATTAACAACCGATAAATTGTGTGCGGTTATAAATAAGAATCCCGATTTTCTAACTATTGGGTCTGGGAAAAAGTTCGTGGCGTTTTTCCCGATAGATGGCATTGGTTGCCGATAACTAAAGAACAACAAGTCACAGCGACACCACCGAAGGCTCGTTTCTTAGATGACCTTCCGAACGTTAGTTTGAGCGTAGAAACATTGTAATCGGTGCAGTGGTTGGAAAGTTATTCGCACTTGAAAATGGAGAAGAATAATGAGAAATTTCGCTATATTCTGCAATATTATTATGATAAGGGGAAGAACGCTGCGCAGGCTTGTGATAAAATTTGTGCTGTGTACGGTGAAGGTACTTTATCGAAATCTGTTGCGCGGAAATGGTTCGCTCGCTTTCGTTCTGGAAATTTCAATGTGAAAGATGAGTCACGCTCCGGTCGTCCAATCACTGAAAAATCTGATGAAATTCTTGAAAAAGTCCAACAAGATAAGCATATCAGCAGTGTCGATATTGGCATGGAGCTAGGCATTGACCACAAAACTGTTTTGAACCATTTACACAAAGCTGGTTACAAAAAAAAGCTTGACGTATGGGTTCCTCATGAGTTGAGCGTGAAAAACATGATGGACCGAATTAACATCTGCGATGCGCTGCTGAAACGGAATGAAATCGAGCCGTTTCTGAAACGTTTAATAACCGGAGATGAAAAATGGATTACGTACGATAATCTGAAGCGTAAAAGATCGTGGATAAAGGATGGTGAGCCGTCACAAGCGTTCGCTAAGCCAACATTGACGCCAAAAAAAGTGATGCTGTGTGTATGGTGGGACTGGAGGGGAATCGTCCACTACGAGCTACTTCCAACTGGTCAGACGATTGATTCTCAACTCTACTGTGCACAACTAGAGAGATTACGCCAGGCGATTGAAAGAAAACGGCCCGAATTGATTAATAGGAAAGGTGTTGTCTTCCATCATGACAACGCCCGACCACACACTTCTTCGATGACCCGTCAAAAATTGAGAGAGTTGGGTTGGGAAGTTTTGATGCACCCACCTTACAGTCCGGATATAGCACCCTCTGACTATCATCTGTTTGGATCTCTGCAGAACTCTCTCAATGGAATTAAGTTGGTTTCAAAAGAAGCCTGTGAAAACTACTTGATTCAGTTTTTCGACCAGAAACCACAGAAGTTTTTCACCGATGGGATCATGGATCTACCAAAAAAATGGCGAAACATTGTCGATAATAATGGAGCATATTCGGTTTAAATGAATTCGTCCACGCGCCATGCGGGGACCAGTTGAATTTTACTGAAAAAACGCCACGAACTTTTTCCCAGACCCAATATAATACGTACAGACAAGAGTTTAACTGAAAACCAAGAGTGCGAATATGATGCGAACGTCCTTTTTAAATTCGTGAACATGACATCATTAAACGCAGAACGCTCCTTTTCCAAATACACCAACATATTTTCACCTCGCCGTAGGAGTGTGAGTGAGTCGGCACTAGAAGGCATACAAATGACACAGTACTATAGCGAATTTTTGCGTCAGTCTACACCAACAACACAAAAAAAACTCAAGTAGTAATTACATTTATGTTATTATTTCAAATATTGAAAGTAACAGCCGTACGCTACTGCGAAAGCACTCGTTTCTACAGCTTTACTAATAAGCAATATTTTCTCTCGTTTTGCTTTACGTCGTTATCTGTTACAAAAAAAATCATTTATTATTTTCGGCGTGTCCCATATTTTAGTAATTATTTTCTTCGGTTTTTATTTATGGAACGGTGCGTAATTTTTAAATAGATGATAAAATGTATCCGCCTGATGTTTTTCGAAGTAAAAGATGTCAAACTACTCATGTCCTTATTTTATTGTGCGTATTATGGTTGCTTTTATTGCCAGATTTAACGAACGTAAAACATATGTAAACAGACACGATTTTATAGCTTAGTTTATTGTTTATTTAATGGAAATACTTGAACAAGACTGACATCCATAAAGGGTTTTATTGAGTTATTTATTTGCCAGAATCACTACTATATAGTATTGGTCTCGTTGAAAAATGTAAATCGAAGGGAATATTTTATATTTTTCATATTTTAATCTTTGATTTTTTTTTGTTTGATTGCGATATTCGAAATGTATTTCGTGACTAATGTTGAACAAACATCCGTGTCCGCAGAAACGTATAGCCTTGCCCAGAAGTCTGGATAGGTGTGATTATAAATAAAATAAATAACGTATGTAATTAGGTACGTTTTTATTTTTTACGCTATAATGTATCCTAAAGTAAAAATGCGGTGTAAGTATTCTATCAGCAGTATACTTTCCATTGTTCAGTCAGTCGAACGCCTACGTTGGGGTGAAAATATGTATATTTGGAAAATGAGCAATCTATTGGGTTGGCAACTAAGTACTTTCGGTTTTTACTGATAGAGAGCGTTGCTTTATTTTTTGTATAACGTATGTTAATGCTGTATTTTACCGTTTGTCGCGTGATACTAGTCACATTGACGTAACTTCAGAAGCAAGTAGAGCGTGATTTTTATCAAAGCTATTAGTTGTGGGTTAATTTTAAATGGAGTGCGGAAACAAACATTTTCGACATATTTTACTATTTTATTTCCGTAAAGGAAAGAAAGCTGCTGCGGCTCACAAAAAGATATCTGAAGTTTATGGTGCTAATTGCTTAACAGAGTGCAAGTGTCAGAATTGGTATAAAAAATTCCGTTCTGGAGATTTTTCCCTCAAAGATGAGCAACGTTCTGGTCGGCCTACTGAAGTTGATGATGACCAAATCAAAGTCATAATTGAAGAGGATCGGCATATAACTGTTCGAGAGGTTGCGGAGAGGCTACATGTATCGCACACAACAATTGAAAAACATTTAAAATGTCTTGGGCTAGTTAAGAAGCTTGATATTTGGGTACCTCACGAATTCAAAGAAATTCATTTAACACAAAGAATCAACTTTTGCGATATGCACCTTAGACGAAATGAAACCGACCCTTTCTTAAAAAGGATCATCACTGGTGATGAAAAATGGGTCCTGTACAGTAACATAGTTCGAAAACGATCATGGAGCAAACACGATAAACCAGCTCAAACCACATCGAAAGCTGAATTGCATCCAAAAAAGATCATGCAGTCAGTTTGGTGGGATTACAAAGGTGTTGTGTTTTTTGAGCTGCTTCCAAGGAACCAAACGATCAATTCTGATGTTTACTGTCAATAATTAATAAAACTGGATGAAGCAATCAAAGAAAAACGACCAGAATTGTGAAATCGGAAAGGTGTAGTTTTCCACCAAGATAATGCAAGGCCTCACACATCTTTGGCAACTCGTAGGAAACTATTGGAGCTTGGCTGGGAAGTGATGCCACATCCCCCATACAGCCCTGATCTAGCACCATCTGATTACCATTTATTTCGAAGTTTGCAGAATTCTTTGAATGGTAAAACTTTCACAAATGACGATGACCTTCACTCGCACCTGGTTCACTTTTTTGCTGTTAAGGATCAGAAATTTTATGAGCGCGGAATCATGCAGCTGAAAGAAAGATGGCAAAAGGTCATTGAGCAAAATGGAAAATATATAATTGATTAAAAACTATTCTTTGTTTAAAAAAAAAGTGTTTTATTTTATACTACAAAACCGAAAGTACTTAGTTTCCAACCCAATACATACGTCTAATGAAGTAACATCTTCGAATTTAAAAAAGTGCCTCGTACTGAGTGGGCCAAAAGTCACGATGGGGTTTAAAAATTTAATAACTTTTGCATTTATATATTTTTTTTTATTTTATTTTTCAGATTATATAAATAACACTTGGAGAATAAATAATGGAGAGATTCACAACTGAACAAAGAACCAGAATAATAGAATTTTATTATTTAAATCAGCGATCGATTATTTTACCGCAAAGAGCATATCGTCGACATTTTAACGTCAGAATTTCGCCCTCTGAAGCAATGATTCGTTGCTTAGTTTATCGTCATTACCAACATGGCACTGTAAGAGATTTGCCTCGAACCGGTAGACCACGTTTAATTCGCACTGCGGAAATTATTGAACGTGTAGAGCAAAGTGTTAAGGAAACACCAGAAACATCTACCAGAAGGCGTTCCGCTCATCTAGAAATGGCTCGTACGTCATCACGGCGCATTTTAAAAATGGATTTACTGTTATTCCCATATAAGGTGCAATTGGTGCAAGAACTAAACCTCGCAGATCATCGGCAAAGTCTAAATTTTGCAGTTATATTTCAACAGTTGGCCAGAAATGAAATCAACTTTATTGAAAATCTGATTATGAGTGATGAAGCTCATTTTCATTAGAATGGCTTTGTTAATAAGCAGAACTGTAGGTTCTGAGGTTCTGAAAATCCAAGAGTCATTCATCAACGCCAATTGCACCCCAGTAAGTGTACAGTATGATGTGACATTACATCTGAAAATATCATTGGGCCTTTATGATAGAAAATTGTTTACGTCCTGCTCTTGAAAACAGACCTGAGATGTGGTTTCAGCAAGATGGATTCACTGCCCACACTGCCCGAGATACAATGGCACTTTTAAGTCAAATTTTTGGAGAGCGAATAATTTCCAGGAATTCGGAAATTAATTGGCCAACGCGTTCGCCATATTTGTCAGCATCCGACTATTTTCTTTGGGGTTATTTGAAGGAGCGAGTATATGCGAACAAGCCCGAGACAATCCTTGAACTCAAGGCCAACATTGTTGCAGAAATTCGAGCGTTACAGCCACAAATTTTGAAAGATGTTATGGTAAATGCTCTAAATCGAGCCTATCATTGCAAAGCTGAAAACGGGGGTCATTTAAGTGACGTTATTTTTCATACTTAGTGTAAAAAATTTCCATTTTATATATTTTATCTGAAAAAAAAAATTAAAAAAATATATAAACAAAAAAGTTTTTTGAACCCCATGGTGACTTTTGGCCCACCCAGTACTTTAACACTTAAACACTGTACTACGAGGTGTGGCAATTACATAACGAGACTGGTGCGAGAAATGTTATTTATTGCAAATAAACTTATATTTAACTTTTGTCCCCTTCAACATACTCTCCTCCCCTATCTATGCTGTATACGTGTCTTCCATTGTTCAAAACAATGCTGTAGTTCATCGATTATCAGCCTCTTTAACAACTCTGCCGTTTTTGCTTTTGCATGTTCAATAGACTGAAAATGTGCTGTACTGCAATTAATGGCATATCAGAAGGACTCGAATTAACTGTCTCCGTGGTCTAATGGTCATGACGCATTCCCGGAGAGAATGAGAGATCGTAGGTTCGAATCTCACGCGGAAAACAAAAATTTTTTAAAAACAATTTCTGCAATACATATACGATGTATAAAGCGGTTTAAATTGGAATTGTTCCGTTTAGCGCCGTAAAAACGCATAATTATATGCCATAGTTATATTTTTTTTCTATCTCCGTCTTTATGAGGTACGTAATCGTATCTTTTATTCGCAATAAATTATATTATAACTGTCTTCTACTTGGTAACTTCCAATGTGAAACAAAACTTCTCCAAAACTGGCTAAAGTTGTCATTGTCTACTATACATATATTGAGAAATGTTGCGCGCAGGTAAAGTAATAATGAAATCAAATACAAATTTATAATATAGTATTTCACATTTTGCATTCAACACGTGGAATTTGCTCGTAATGTGTCTTTCACAATCCACAATATTGTACGGCAAAATACTAATTTTGCAAATAATATGTTTAAGTAATTATAGTTCCATATAGTTATATTCTAACGTAGGAAAACGATTTAAAAATTTATTTGCAAGTCGCAATAACAATTCACCTTTGCGAAACATCTTCCCGCCACTGACATGATGCAAGCTATCTGCAATGACTTCCAATAACTGCACGCGTTCAAACCACATGGTTTCTGTCGCTGGTTACCCAGAGGATTGTTCAACCTTATTGATGACTGATAAAATCACGCGAAAATACAAAATATCGCAACGAAATACACAATCTTAGTTATTGCTCAATATACAACGATATTGTTCACGTTGTCTCTATTAAATAAAAGTTAAAGTAATATACATACATATCTGTATTATTGTCATGTCTGCAGGAGCAATGGTGATGAGCTTTGAGACAATCATCCATTTGGCAATTGATCTGATAAGGGAGGAAGGCTTGATTCGCTTCTTCATCGCTATGTTGCGGAGTTTTCTCGCAACACCTGCTTATCGCATATCTATGAGGACTCTCTGGTGAAGAACTACAAATTCGTTGTCTACTTCTTCCTGTAAGTAAGATACGAATTATTCAACAAAAGATATTATAATAATATTTAATAAAATAAAATACTGGAAATACCACAAAAAGGTTTACGATGTACACGAAAATATATCTGCCGAAATGATGTAGAACGGTCTTTCTGTTCATGGTATGCAAACAAAACTTACAGCCGGAGCATGTCTTATTCATAACATAGTAGTACGAATACGTATTTATTTGCCGAATGAAGTTGTTAAGATTTGTATTCAATTACATGTAGCAATGCGCGTAATAAACGAATAATTCTTTTCTTTGGTTTTATTATTATTTGATGGAGGATTTCAAAGAATTTCTTAGTTACATGAATATCATTTAAAAAATTCTAACCTGATTTTTTGGATTTATGCGGTTGAGCCAAACCGATTTCATCGCTATTTTTTCTTCTTCTGTGCTTCCTGTAAGTGTGCGAATGACGCGAGTGTCCTGAATCTTTGTCTTTCGAAGATACCGATTCAGAAGTGGAGATTATCCTGAATCTGTTGATCAACATCTTCGGACTGGAGTGCAAACTAGAAGATTTATCGTTCTTAATCGCTTCCACTTTGTTTTCCAATAGAGTATTAAGAACACCCTCAAACCTGGCCACCTCTACGCATGTAGTGTTCAACTGTTGCTGCTGTTGGTTTTCTGAATTGTAGCACAAGTCTTCTGTGGAGACTGCCTTATCGGTCATCTCCATTTCTTCATTTATCTCGTAGTTTGGAAGTTTTGTTTTCTTTTTTTTTTATATATAGTCCTTGTTTTCTACATTTTTGGTTAAAAAATTTGAGGATTTAATATAGGAATCTTATTTTTTCAAAAACGATCGAAGTTTTCTGAAAGAAAAACGAAATAATGTAAAAAAAATTGTGCTAAAAGATACAAAATGTTGTCAATAGATTATACGTGCTATTTTAAACAATACTTATATACTTATAAGCAGGCGAATCATTTTTTTTTATTATTTAATGATGTATAAGAATTGATACCTTCCATTACAACTAGATTTATTACTTAGAAATCTCCAAACTTTCCTAAGAATATTAAGAATTGGTACCTTCTATTACAACTGCATTTGTAACATATGAATCTATAAACGTACCTTTTACAAACTAATATAAAAGTGTTTTAATACTATTATTATTTTAGCGTGATTAAAAAATCGATCGAAGAAAGAATTGAGTTCTTGTGATCTAAAACATTTTAAATAAATTAAATTAAATTAGACAATAAACAAAATACATATGTAGGTTCCCAAACTTTTTAAAGCGATGGCGCTCTTAACATTCAGATTATTCCCGGCGGCGCCCTTCATATGAAACATAACTGGAGACCTGATAATTTTAAGTCTAAAATCTTATATCTTTTAATTTTTTTTCGTTTTGGTGAAGCTGCCGCGGCGCAAACTTTGGGAACCCCTGGATTAATAGATAGATAGAAAGATGGATAGATAATTTTATTGGTTTTTGTATGATACTAAATGCCCATCAAACACATCAATAAAAAACTTATAAAACTAAAATACATAAGTTAAGCTTAAATTGAAAGATAGCAGAATATTCTAGCAGATATTCTAATGAATATCTGCTTTTGATGACGTTTTAGGTGAATCCTACATGCGACTCCGCACTATCATTTGCAAATCTGCCATTCGCCCTAGATTCACATACGCAGCCCCAATCTGGGGTTTCGCAGCCAATTGTCACCTGAAAAACTTCAGGTGATACAAAACAAAATCCTCCGTATTATGACAGAAGCGCCCTGGTTTACAAGGAACTCAGTCATACATCGCCGTGACCTGCAAAAGCCCCACTATTCTAGAATATACTCAAGAATAAGCAGCGAGCTATTATTCTAATCGATATAAACCGACACGCAGGTGTCCACAAACGGCCCCAGTCAACTTTACTTTGGTAATTGACTGAAAACTTCCCCGTAAATCTTCATCGAAGATTTACAAGTCTTGCATTAGCAAGCACTTCTAATTAATATTTTTAAAGTATGTCCACATGTTTCAATACCCTAGAGGACGACGGAGTAAAGATCAAAGTTCAGCTCCACTACATCTTGGAAAAAAAGAGGAAGAGGCGAATCTTTAAATTGAGACAAAGACTGTTCTCCCTAATGGTTGTGGTGAAATTTTTAAAGATACCGTGCTATGCGGGCTCCTACGAAGGAAGGCAACAATGCAAGTGTGTACTATTAGCATTTGGACAGTTTGAATGAATCCTTCATCCAAAAACATCTTGATGGCGTTAATTGTAAAGGAGTGGTAACTCGTTAAAACGCACTGTGGTTCCGCGTTGTAAGAGAAGCGATCGTAATTAGTAAACGTTGTGATACGACCTTGAAACCTTTCATTTGTGTTACATAATATATGTTCTACACATTTCAGGTGCATTTTGAAAAAAAATTTTCTTTACTTATACCAACTTTATTATTGTAAGATAAATAAAAGTTACAAACAATTAATACAATGATTAACCAAATACTACACATAAATAACAATATAACGTGCAATATGTATGTAGCTGTACGTATATACATTTTATTTATTGTGTCCATATTTTATATATAGGGCAAAGGCTCTAGCACTATGTGTAACACATGGCGAGCTATTTCCGCATTCGTCCCATAACTTGATAGCCAGAAGTCAAACAAGTGCATTCTAGTGAATGAACACATGTGAACATTAAAATAAGTTATAATGGATATGATTACAAATGTTGCATTTTAGTGGGTTTGTAGACACAGTCTACGAGTGTTCTACGACGGCGTAGAAGCCATATAGAAAGCGCGGAGTACATTTGTAGGCGACAATATTTTATGATTTTCATACTAAAGACTGTAAGCTTCATATTCATATATATTATAAACGGGAATCACTGGAGAAAGTAGTTAAAAGTCTCGGAAAAGAAGAAATAGAAAAAATTTCAGTCACACTACTTAAATATTAAGGAATATTATCATTAAAGAAGTAAATAAGAATAGAGTGCATATGTCCTTCCTGGAAATCCATTGCACAACAATCGTCAAAACACAAACAATTCCTAGAAATGCGGACGTAATTAGGGTTGGTAATGAATCACAAAAATAACACGATTGCGTTCTACCGATACGAGGTCATTTCAAATGCAGAAATGCAAATGATGGACCCATTTCACGGGATTAATTTTTATACCTGCATTAAGTAGGGGTAGTAGTGGGGTACTGGGCATAATTACATGCAAGAACATTAACATTAATATTTTAAAATTATGACCTACGGAGAGCCCTCAGTGCAACGGCGCAAAAGTTTGATCGTTCGTCGAAAATGATTAGATCTTGGATGAGTTATGTTGCCTTGCCGACTATATTTGCCGGACCTTACATCTTCTTGTTTTGTTCCCTTTCAAACTCCAGAGGAGTCAGTGAATCAACACCTTCTAAAATTATTGGACTATGAAAATAGATCCTGATACAAAATCAGTTTCAGTTATCGAAAAAAGTGAACAGTAGTATATAATTTATTGATCTTTTTTTATATTAATGAATTACCTATTGAAACGTAAAAAGACAACACAGTAAAAATAGAAAAACTTCAAATTTGTTCTATCGTTATTAGTTCTTCTGTATACAATGATGCTGAATCACTGCTGTACTAGTTTATTTTGTTGTAGTTGCAACACAATAATAATTTAAGAAGAACTTGTAAGGTGGTTTGTGGAATTACTCAAGGCAATAGTGTTCTCAATTCAACAGTTTCGAAGATTCAGTTTTTTTTCAAAATAATGATGAACATCATTAGATAACATGGTACGTAGACTTCCGCGGTCGTGGTCCATGCTATCTGCTTCTGGGTTTCCGGGCTGGAACCGCGTCAATTGCACAACTGCCGACGTTTCGTACCCATTTGTACGGGACATCTTCAGGGCTGAACTACTGCACTGAAACTGGTGTAAGTCGATGGGGGACGGGTTTGTAAATGGATAATGGGTCACGGGTCAATGGATCGTTACGGTTGCGGTTAGGTAGCTTGGAGATGCAGGATTGCCAAGCGTTATGTAGGGGGTAGCCATCATCGCGGTTAAGGTTATTGGGGTGCTTAAAGATCTCTATAGTTTGACGGATTTTGCGACCATAGAAATGGTTAGTGCGGGATAGGATCCTGGTCGAATTAAACTGAATATGGTGCCCGGTTTCCAGCCTATGCTCGGCAAGTGCAGAACCGTCTATGTGCAGCAACCTAGTACAACGCTCATGTTCAGAAACACGAGTGCCGACAGACCGCTTTGTTTCACCAATATATGCCCTGCCGCATGAACAAGGAATCATGTACACACCAGGTGATTCTAAAGAAACATGGTCTTTTGCGGAAAAAGTGTCAGATAATTTGGAATGGAGTTTGAAGATGGTTTTGATGTTGTTTTTGAGAAGAACCCTACTGATGCGGTCAGTAACACCTTGTATATAGGGTAGATGGGCTTTAGAGAAGGGTAGAGATGATGTAAGCTGTGTATTAAGTTGTGGGATTTTGGGATTAAAATGTCGATCTATGGTTCGTTGAATATTATGGTTGGAGAAATTATTATTTATAAGAGCTTTGGTAACATGACTTAACTCCTGGGAAATAGAATGCTGGTCAGATATGTTGACAGCTCTTTGCACTAAGGAATTGATAACGCCCTGTTTCTGGGCGGGATGATAATGGGAGAGGGCATTGAGATATCGATCAGTGTGTGTGGGTTTGCGGTACACTGAATGTCCTAGTGAACCATCCAGATGACGAGTTACCAAGACGTCGAGGAAAGGAAGGGAACCTTCAGATTCAATCTCCATGGTGAAATTTATGGAATCATGTTGTGAATTTAAGAAAACAAGGAAGTTGTTCAAGGAATCCCGACCATGCGGCCAAATAACGAAGGTGTCATCCACATATCTGAACCAACATTTTGGTTTTTGGTTACAGGAGTGTAGGATTTGTTGTTCGAATGCCTCCATAAAAATGTCAGCGACAACAGGAGAGAGAGAGAAGACCCCATAACTGCACCCGATACTTGTTCATAATAATTACCAGGGAACTAAAAATAGGTGGAGGTTAAACAAGTATTCACCAGATTGACCAAGATTGGCAGATATACAATTGACGCGGTTCTAGCCCGGAAACCCAGAAGCAGATATCATTAGATAACAGTTTAAAAACTCATTCACCGTATTCTGTTTAGATTAACTTAACGCTTTCGTAATTTAATTTTCAAATATTAACTCACAGAAAAGATTCCATCATTTCTTATTTTTACTCACATTTCCAAAGCTTTTTACCTTTATGAAAAAAAGACATACAAACTTCGACATTGAAATTACACCAGCCATCGTGACATTTTACAAAGTGCCTTGAAAATGCGTGGAAAAACACAAGCCACTCCACATTAAATTCAAACGACGCAGCGTATGAAAGGCGGTAATGCTTCTTTATATATATCTCCACCTCCACCAGACGACATCGCCGATCTCATGATGGATTAAGTTTCTTATATTTCGCACGACGTATTACATTATATATAAAAAGAAAACAGAAAAGTGGAAAAGAAAAGACCTGAATTTCCAACTTTAACAGACTCTCGACGCCTGAAAAAATTCACGATAAATCATTTCTATTAACTTCATCGACAGTTTGATAAACATTGTGGTGGCGGTTGCGGCCGTGTATATGGAGAGGCGCGGCGGTCGAATTTTTCGCGGCGACAGCTTGTGAAATCGACGTGAGACGGCAAACATAGGTCTGACGTGCTGTCAATAGTTACGACGATGAATTATGAAGACGTAGCGTTCAATCTCTAAAGAAGGCGTTATATTTCAGAACATATCGCAAGAATGATATATGTATGTAGTGACACTATCTGAAGGAATAGTGTTCATTATGATGTTAAAGGAAATTACATTTTTTTATGTTACAAATTAACAATAAGTAACACAAGGAAGTGCACTAAATCTATAAGTTTCGGTTTCTTTGTTATATTAGAAGATTTCCATTTATGTGTCGTCGTTCTTCAGACAAAGTTTCTCAGGTTGATTTAAGCTCGTAATATCAACGTTTCAAAGATATCCCATTTCTATTCATCGAGAATTTGCAGATGATTGACTTCAAACATATACAAAGGGGACTAGGAAAGTTTTGCAATGTGACGCAACAATGAATCGTAGGAAGTTGCTTGTTGCTGCATGTTGAGACATGTTCAGACGTACATAGTAGCCGCTGCGCCATGTCGATGGGCTCAGTTATTCATTAGCAGTAGTGAGAGTGTAAAGGGCTTGCGATGGCATCGTGGTTACGAAATGAGATAAGGGAAGTTTTGCGTTATAATTTCGTGCGTGGTTTAAACATAGACCAGTGCTTCGAAGAAATGACTCTTGCACTAGGTGATGTTTGTCCACATCGCAAAACAATATTCAGATGGTATAGGGAATTCCAAAGGGAAAATTTAACTGTGGAGGCTGCTGAGAGGCCGAAAAGACCACGAACGTCAGTTACGGAGAAAAACGTTACTACTGTGAGGAGGCGAGTGACCTACCAATAGATAGAGGGTAGTTGAATTTGATGGAGCCTGTGGTTGATTGACTTGATCAATAAGGTTGATATATAACCCCTTTTCCACAATTAACTATTTGTAAAATTCTATATATATATATGAATTGCATTTAAAATTAACAAAAAACTTAAATGAATCTGAATATCAAGACTGGTGTTGCTTTTATAGAAAAATCGCGGAAATTACAAACCATAAATTAAATAAGAAAATTAAAGGTTTGAACAAGAAATTCAAAAATTTATGCCCACGATCAGACAAGAATGTTAATATAAATCCTATAAAAGAAACACTCGTCGTCAATAATTCATCCGAGACTTTTAATCGAGGAGAAATAGACTTATTAAATAAAGGTTTAAAACATTGTTGGTCGTACCGCGAAACCCCTACCGAGGAGGTGATCGCAAGCATCGAAGCGGCTATTAAATATTTAGATCAAACCTCAAAAAATTTTATTAGAGAAGCTTGTAAGACTCAAATCAAACAGAACTTACAAGAACAAAAACAAAAAGTAGTGCACCACGAATGGAACTTAATTAAAGTCTCAGATCGAAAGACTGTTTTTATTTAAAAGCAGATAAAGGGAATAAGTTAGTAATTTT